>JAJOZX010000483.1:867500-1020000 GCA_023014485.1 Bathynomus jamesi
AAATACCAAAATAGTTTACAATCCTTCATCTATGAATGATATATTAAGAAAGACACGGTTATGTTTGGGTGAGCCACAAACTAGTTTGTTCCTGACACTCAAACGACTTTAGGTCTACCTAAATACTTCACGGAAGCAAAAATTCTTATACAAACGGGCTGAAGGGGCTACGTCAAGGAAAATATATATATTATATATATATATATATATATTATATATATATATATATATATATATATATATATTATATATAATATATATTATATATTATATATAATATATTTATATATTATATATATATATATATATATTATATATTATATATTATATATATATATATTATATATATATATATTATATATATTATATATTATATATATATATATTATATATATATATATATTATATATATATATTATTATATATATATATATATTATATATATATATATATATATTAATATATATATATATATATATATACGTGTGTACGTGTGTGAATTTCAAATATGTAAAAAATTAAATCGATTAAATCTCAAAAGTTAATCTGCTCTCTGACAAAGCGTGTCACACAGATCGAGTGAATAATAAAGTTTTTATTCGTTTTTTTTTAAGTGATTTTATCAAAATGGTTTTAATTAATGGCAAAACTTCACTTAAGACATACTTCGATGAACAACTGAGACAATGTTAAAAAAATAACACGTTTCTTTCAGCCATTTTATCCAACAATAAAAACCAGTATAAATATTAGTGATGGAAAAATGTGATAAAGTATCGAGATTGCGTCAATGCTAAACATTAAATTTCTAATAAGGCCTAAATAATATTTTAACCTCATGATGCGTGATTTCCGCTTTAAGTACTCTAAAGAAAGGGAGGAACAATCATCAGTTGGTGAAAAAGTTCTAAACTGTGGCTCAGAAACTGTTACCGTAAGGGACTTTCTAACATGGGGACCAGCCATCGATTTGCCCCTAATTCAAGCACAATGACAGTTTAAAATTTAAACAAAGTACTAAGTAACTATTAATAGAAAACACAACTGTGTACACAGGGATGGTTCAAGCTTAATAGTACGACCGATAAGGAAAGATGTATACCTGTACATCTCTGAACTGTCTTGAAGGTCATAGATTTTTCAATAGCGAACAAACTATTTTGGCATGGATCATCTGGCCTTTCTTGGGACTTATTTTTATTATATATATATATATATATATATATATATATATATATATATAATACTACCAATACATTTTCCCATCAGGTATGTACCAAGGCATGAAAATAAGGACTTAAGAAGATTGCATTTTCATAATTTAAAGTCGCTTGGTTACATGAGCACGATGTTCTTTTAAACATCGCAGTACTTTAAACACGATCTATTTGATTTCTATGTGTAAATATTACCAAGCATGTAAGCCTTCTCTGCCCTTCCTAAAGCGACTTTCCAGCTATTCGAAGCTCCGAGAACCGAACGATTCTTCTTCATTAAACAAGGAGCTACCTTTTTTTATACGTGAAGCCTCCCATAAGCCATCTTTCTTCCTTACAATTTCAAATTATTAACAGGAAATAAGGGCTTCAAACTCCCATTTAGTACTACTGCAATTAGTCAGTACTACTGCAATTAGTCACGTAACTTTTAATAGCATTTATAGCCACCCGTAATATTGAGGCAATGCTCTCCTATCCAAATGAATAGGATAGCAACAGTCAATAGAACTAAATAACAAAAAATTTGCACTTCCATTTCCTACTTTTTATCTTGTTATTACTAAGATCTTGATCACAAATGTATATTTGAAAATCTTTATGCTTGTGCATGAGTATTCACTTGTATCCTGACCATTTCTCTTCCATTAGATCTCGGATGACCTACATCCTAGTGCTAACGTTCGCGGAAACGTCAGTCACAAGAGGAATGAAAGTATGACGCTAAATGTTGCTTTTAACACAATCATTCAGAAGGGGAGTACACAGATCTTACAGTCTAACCAAGTGAGAAAAGCTTAATTAAATTTACATTGTGCAATGTCTCATGAGTCACATTAGAAATCTGCAAACTCTTTGGCACATTTCTCCGTTGAGGAAATTCTGAGCGCTTCTTCCTCGTAGTCATCGAAATTACTCGTGTCTCCAGGGCCCTTGCACTTCGGGATGAAAGGAGCTTCCACCTACAATAAAACAATTTCGACTCTTAGAAACGCTCTGCAATTACATAACCAGTATTTGTATTGTAATTTTTTTAATCACTTAATGTAATGATGGGGTTGTTTAACCTCCTTAGCAACATCTAAGGTCATATAACGGAGGGGACCTACAGTTTCACGTAGGATCTAAACCACGGGTCGCTACATAATCTGGATGCGGAGGACGGTCTCCCATCCAACTACTACCCAGACCCAATGCCGCTTGAATTCGCTAATCGCGGGAAGCTGTGTTACGACATTGGTTACGACGTAGCACGAAATCGCTTAATGAGGATGAAATAATATATAGAAAATTTTGGCCAAATTTTAAAACTATAAACTCAGAGATAGCCAAGTAAAATTTAATTCCTACACAAGTTCCAAAAAAACGTTTCTTAAAAAAGATCGGTCCTCAATCCTCAACAAATCGAGGCATGTATCAATCTTGGGAAAATGCAAAGGAGAGATGAATTAAAAACCAAGTGATTTGAATGTTCCTCTCCAATACCAATTAAATTTAACTAAATTAACGATTTGTCAGGTCTTCCAAGTAATTAAATGTTGTTCCTGCAATTAAAAAAAACAAAAAAAAACCTCTGTTGCAGCGCGTCCAATTTACTGACTTGATTCTGGTTAACACCAGACAACTTTACATTTAATACGCAAGAAAATGTTAAAACCTCCACAAATTCTAATTTTATCGAGTTAATTTGAAATACATATGTTTGGATGAGCCATGTAAAAGCTATCTCCTGAAATCAATGTGATATAATTCTAACGTGGATAATTATTCTGAGGTTATTTTTTTTTTTGTATTTTTTTTTTTTTGTATTGGGGCGTTTACCGCCATTTGCCGCTATACGTTAGCGGATATCATGGCGAGGCGGAATATGAGAAAGAGAAACGGAGACGGGGGAAAGGCACTAGAAGTGGGAGGACAGCGGACGACGGGTGAGAAGTCACCTAAAGCTCAGATAGGATGCGAGATTGGGAGAGGAAGAGGAAAAGACGGTCAAGCGAGAAGAGAGGGCTCTCAGCGAGCATGAGACGCAAACGATCGGGGAGGGGGAAATCAGAAAGGAACGGGAAGGCGCGACGACGTACTGACGACAGGGTGGGGCATTCCACAAGGATGTGAGAGATGGTGAGGGGCGACTGGCAGGAGGCGCAACGAGGAGCCTCCTGCCGGAACATAAGGTAGCCGTGCGTGAGGCGCGTATGGCCGATGCGAAGCCGCGCAAGGACGACCTCTTTGTGTCGGGAGCGGTGGAAAGAGGACGCCCAATATGACAGGCGGGGGCGTATGGACCAGAGTTTATTTCCGGTGGCCTCGTCCCAGGACTGTTGCCATACGCGGTCGTAGAAGGAACGAAAGACCTGCACATAGTCAGAGAAGGGGAGCGGGCGGGGAGGGGAGGCATCGAGGCGGCGGACGGGGCTGTGCGGTCAGCCGCCTCATTACCGGAAACACCAACATGGGCAGGAACCCAGCAGAAGGTGACCTGGATCCGGTGAACGGTGTGCAGGACATGGTACTCCTGTTGAATAAGGCGTACGAAGGGGTCCGGGGAATCATAGCGCTCGAGCGCTTGAAGGGCGCTCAGCGAGTCCGAGAAAATGGTACAGGAAGACCGCGAGAAACTCGATACCAGACGGAGGGCTTCCAGAAGGGCAAAGAGCTCCGCGGAAAAGATGGAGGCCTGTACCGGCAGGGGGATACCCCGGGAGGTAGGTGACAGCGACGGAGAGAAGACAGCGGCCGCGACACCTGCAGGGGAGCGCGAGCCGTCGGTGTAAACGGGAACGTCGTCCGAGTGTAGGGGAAGATGGGCCAGAAAAGAAGACCGGAGGACGGTAGGAGGAGACTCCTTGCGCAGGCCACGAAGCGCCTGGCAGCGGCAGATAGGGGTGGTCAGCCAGGGGGGGCGACAGGTCAAAGGAGAACGGCAGGATAGAGGGTGGGGGGATCCCCAGGGATGAAAAGATCTCGGCCAGAGAGGCAGCGAAATGCCACGTGTCAGGCCGGGGTAGCGCCTGGGAGATCGCGGAGAAGAGTAGGGACATCGGGAGGCGGCAGATGCGAAGGTAACACTTCGCCATGAGAAGGCCCCGCCGAAGGGGCAGGGGGGGTGCCCGCAGTCCACCTGAAGACTAGCGACAGGGGACGAGCGGAAGGCACCCGACGCCAGGCGAAGGCCTCGGTGGAGAAGAGGATCCAGCATACGGAGTGCCGGAGAGGAGGCGGAGCTGTAGACCACACAGCCGTAGTCGATGCGGGATTGCACCAGGGAGGTGTACAGGCGCAGCAGAGTACGCCTGTCCGCCCCCCAGGTCATGTGGGACAGGTGACTCAAGAGGGAGAGGGTGCGGCGAGATGATTGCCGCAACCGCCTAAGGTGTGGAACCCAACCGAAAAATTCGTCGAGGGTCATACCCAGGAATCGAACGGATGGGACGAGGGGAAGAGGGGAAGAGGAGTGCCGGCAAGGGTAAGGGCGAAGGTATGCGACAGACGGAGGCGCCGAGGACGGAAAAGCATACTGGAAGACTTAGAGGGTGAGAAAGCATAGCCAACCGAGGACGCCCAGCGAACCACCGCGTTGATGGCTAGCTGGAGTCGACGTTCAGCCAAAGACGGGAGGCGGCCAGAGCAATAGATAGCCAGGTCATCGGCATAGAGGGAGCTACGAACGGAAGTAGGCAGGACCGTAGCGACTGTGTTCATCACTAGTGAGAAACACAGGACGCTAAGGACACTACCCTGAGGGACACCCTCCTCCAACGGAAAGCGGTCAGAGAGGGTAGAACCGATGCGGACGCGGAAAGAACGGGCGGACAAGAAGTTATAAATAAAGGAGGGGAGAAAGCCTACGAAACCCAGGGAGCGTAAGCAGTCAAAGACCGCGCTCCGCCGGGTAGTATCGTAGGCCTTCTGGAGGTCGAAAAAGACGGCGAGTACAAATTGACGCCGGGAGAAAGCCTCCTGCACGTCGTGGCTAAGGAGGAGGAGGGGGTCGGTGGTAGACCGGAAGCGCCGGAAACCAGCCTGGGTAGCAGGGTATTGGTCACTCGCCTCTAGGGTAAGGGACAGCCGCGAGGCGACCATCGCCTCCATAACCTTGCAGGCGCAGCATGTCAGGGAAATGGGGCGATAGTTCGACGGGAGTGAGGGGTCTTTATCGGGCTTCGGGATGGGGACGACGATGGACTCACGCCACCGGTCCGGGAATGAACCCTCCAACCAAATCCGGTTATAGAGGTCCAGTAAAAAGCTGAGAGCAGAGGGGTGGAGGTGCCGTAACAAGTCATAGGGGATATTATCGGGGCCGGGGGCGGAGGGCCTCCCGAAGCTCCGTCATGCGGAAGAGGTGATTATAGGGGTCATCCCTATGAGGTGGAAAATCCGGTGGGTCGCGGCGGGAATCGGAACTGGAGATGGCTGCGAAGTGCGCCGCGAGTGCGTTCGCGACGGCCTCCGGATCGGATACGAACTCGTCGTCCCCGACCCGAAGCACCGGGGGTCGAGGGGGGACACGGGTCCCCTCAAAACTACGCACCCTGCGCCAAACAGTCGAGGAGGAGATCCCGGACACGTAACTCCGCCAGGAGGTACGCCGGGCTAGTTTCAGGACCCGACGGGCCACTGCCTTCAGGCGCTGAAACGCTATCTTGTGCTCCAGCTGGCGGGTCCGGTAGAAGCGGCGGCCGGCACGGCGCCGCTCCTGAACGGCATGGGAGCACTCTGGGGTCCACCACGGGACGCTTCGCGGCCTGGGGGAGCCAGAGGTACGGGGTATGCAACTGGCGGCAGCCGAGAGGATCTTACTCTCGAGGAAGGCGAGGGCCTCACTAACGGAGGGAAAGGCAGGAATTGATGGCGAGATCGCCGTGCCCCTCGCGTATGAGGCCCAGTCTGCTCGGGCGAACAGCCAGCGCGGGCGGACAGAGGTGGGGGGGAGGAGACGGGTCGGGGTAAGACACACTGGGAAATGGTCACTGCCGGAATCCGGCAGGACCTCCCAGGTGAACTCCGTCACGATATCGAGGGAAACCAGGGAAAGGTCGATACAGGTGAAACTGTCGTGGGCCGAGTGAAGGCAGGTTGGGGAGCCATCGTTCAGAAAGGTGAACTCGAGCTCGTCCATAAGGGAGAGAAGGGTCCCGGAGAGAAAGGTGGAGCAAACGTCCCCCCAGGCCGGGTCCCGACTGTTGAAGTCCCCGAGAATCAAGAAAGGGCAGGGAAGCTGAAGAATTAGGTCACGGAGAGAATCGAGTGGAGGGCGTACGTTAGGGGAGAGGTAAAGAGAGCAGACAGTGAGCTGGCGCCCCAAAGAAAGGCGCACGGCCACAGCTTGCAGGACTGTACGGAGCGGGAGGGGGCGAAAAGGAACGGAGCGGTGCACGAAGACCGCGGAGCCCCCCCTACCCGCCCCATCGAGAGGCGGGGAAGGGAGCCCGCAGTAGCCGGACACTCGAGGGAGGGAACGGGATCCCAGAATCGTCTCCTGAAGGCAGAAACACGCCGGACACCTGGAGGCCAGGAGAGACACTCGAGGCCTACCAGGAGCCCGCGGATGTTCCACTGCAGGAGCGAGGTATAGGGAGGGGTAGGAAAGTCAGCGAAAAGGATGGTTATGGGGTGGGTGGGCCGATCGGGCGGCCCGAGATTAGAAAGGGGACTGGAAAGCCCCGGGGTCCAACGGGGGACGCCGAACGAGGGCGAAGGCGAGGGTCACCCCGACGAGGGGGCGATGTGGAACCAGACGCCGGCAAGTCCTCCAGAAGAGGAGTCTCCCGGACGTCCGGGGGAGAGCGATGCAGAGAAGGGGATGTGAGGGGTACCCAGAAGGCCCCTCCCTTCACCGGAGGTGCAGGGGAGGCAGGACTACGAGGGGGAGTGGAAAATAATACCTCACCCGGAAGCATAGGCAGGTCGAGGAGAGATGGGGCGGGTCGAGCGCGGGGCCGTGCACGTCCCACCCACGCCGACCAGGCGGGCGAGTTCCCCCTCCAGTGGGTCCATCGACCGGGCCGGAGATGGGTGTATCTCAGCCCCCACCACGAGGGCCGTCGGGGACCCCAGGGGGGAGCGTGCATAACGGTTGCGCAGTGGGGACGGTGAGGACACCGGGGCGGTAGGGCGAAGGGGGCGTTTATGTTTGGGAGAGGAAGGTGATGCGAGGCCTATGGCCTCGAGCCTTTCGGGGTCACTACTGGCGCGGCGCTTGCGGCCCTTACCCCTCCGTCGTGCGGCCCGCATGGGTGACGGCGGGTCACAGTCCGGAATGGGGGTGGCTGAAGACGCGCCGGTGGAGAGGCGTAGAAGGGGCAGGGGGGGTTGCCGACGAAGCATCGGCGATCGCGGAGGGAACACGTGGGGACGCGCTGGTAGTACGGGGAGCCGCGGTGGGAGTCCGCTGGGCGGCAGAGGATGGACAGGGAGTAGCGGACACGGTGGGTGGAGGCACGATGGGAACCGCCGGTGAGAACGGGGTCTGGGCCGGCGGCGGCCGGGAACGGAGAGCCTCGGCATACGAGGCACCACGCCGGGCCTCGTGGCCACGCAACCGGTCCCGCGCCTCCCGAGCGCTGAGAAACTCTGATGAACAGAGGGCCCGAACCTCCCTCTCAAAGAGGAAGGACGTGCAAGAGCGGGATGAAGCAGGGTGTGGTCCATGGCAGTTGGTGCAGGAAGGCAGAGCAGTACAGGGGAAAGGGTGGGGAGGGCCGCCGCAGCGCACACACAACGGGGCCAGCTGACGGCAGGAACTGCTCACGTGGCCAAACCTATTGCACTGAAAACAGCGCGTAGGATCTGGCACGTATGATCGAACCGAGAATTCGCACGCTCGTCTCTCACCAAAGCCCCAGAATACCGAAACGGGGGGCACTAGTGAGTCGAACGTGAGGAGCAGGCGAGGAGAAGGGGCGGATGGGGATCGCGATTTGTCGGGAAAGCGATATACTCTCACAACACCCTGGGAGGCGAGGTCAGTCTGGAGGTCTTCCACCGGGATAGGTAGAAGACGAGCGGCGTAGATTGTGCCCTGGCACTGATTGAGACGGGGGTGGGGGGACACCGTGATCCCGCAGCCCAGGACATTGGGGATAGCGAGCAGAGAGGTGGTTTCGGCAGAGGAACGCGACCTTATCAGAATGGAGCCATCCCTCTGAGGCCGAAGGTCGAAACGAGCCGTCCCCGTCACCCCATGGATCGCTCGAAAGAGGCGTTCGTGGTTAGTGGGGAGGGGCTTGGAGGAGGAGGGGTGGAGGACGAGGAACTTGTCCACCGTCCTAAGGCCGAGCGAAGCCGTCGGGCCAAACACCACCGGTACTTCGAGGGGACGGGAAGACGAAAAAGGCGGACGGCGACGTCGGGTCCCACGTCCCCCAGGGGCCGAGGAGGCCGGGGGCGATGAGGCCCGACCGGAGTGGGAGGCGACCGGGGCCGCAGGCTTCCCATCTGAGGGCAAGAAAGCAGGTGGGTCCCTATCGGGACGTGGAATATGGGGGGATCCAGGGGTCGGGGGGTCCACTGCAGGTCCATCCGCCGCTGGCGGGGGTCTGGCAGCGGCGCCACTAGCCTGGGGAAGAGAGGGAGAGGAGGCGTCGGCCAGAAGAGCAGACGGGGTGGGCGAGGGTTGCCGACTGCCCTTACCAGACCCAGGGTCCAAAGAGGTAGTCAGAGGGAGGTCAGGTTCACAAGCCGGGTCGTCAACAAGGTCCATTAGATTTGTAAATGTTTCCATAAAAAATGTTATTTTTGTTTCGCGCCCGGGGCCGCGGGAACCGATTACCCGGGGCCCAAGGGGACCAAGCGCATGCCGGCGGGGGATGGGTGCCTCGTCCCATGTAGGTACCCCCGTTTCAAAAGGGGCCCTTGCAGCGTCGAAAGTTCTCCCCCTCCGGCAGCAAAGACCAAGGCCCCCCAGGGTCCCAGGCCCGGGCACACCTACCAGCCAACTAGTCTGGCCCCAGCCATGGGGGCGAGACCCCCAGCGACCAGCCCCGGCAGTCCACGGGGCGCGCGAAGTGTCGGACCGAGAAGGCAGAAGAAACAGAGGGGGCAAGGAAGAGGGGAAAGAGGGGAAGACAGGAAAGAGGGGGCTGTAGGATAGCAGGGTATGCTAAAAGTCTACTTCGCAACCGGGCGGGGGACCCGGCAGGGCCCCCAGCCGCGGCTGACCCCCCTCGCCACATGGAGGCAGGAGCCCGCGGGCGATCCACCCCAGAAAGACCGCCCGCGGGGAGGGGGATTCTGAGGTTATGCAAAAGAAATTAATAAAGGGTAAAAAACGCTAAAATACACGCATCGTCCCACTGTATAAAGGCAGGGGGGGGCCAAAAATGTATGCTCGAATTATAGAGGAATTAGTCTGTTGACTGTGCCAGGTAAGGTGTATGGAGAGTGGTGGCATGCACGGAGCAACAGATTCGGGGAGGAGCAAGGGGGTTTTAGAAGAGGTAGAGGGTGTGTGGACTAGGTGTTTGGGTTGAAGATGCTGTGCGAGAAATACTTGGCGTTCAAGGATCTTGAAAAAGCGTATGATAGGGTTGAGAGAAAGGCGTTGTGGCAAGTGCTGCAGCTGTATGGGGTACATGGGTCGTTGTTGAATACGGTGAAAAGTTTTTACCGAGAGAGTAGAGCGTGTGTGCGTGTGGGAAGAGGAGGGTGAGTGGTTTCCGGTGAAAATGGGTCTACGGCAGGGGTGTGATGTCTCCATGGTTGTTTAATGTGTTTATAGACTGGGTGGTGAAAGAGGTGAATGCAAGAGTCATGGGGAGGGGAGCGGCAGTGAAGCATGCTGCGGGGGAAGTTTTTGGGAAGTATGCGGATGATACGGCTCTGGTGGCAGACTCGAGAGAAAAGCTACAGAGACTGGTAACCGAGTTCGGGAGGGTGTGTGAAAGAAGGAAACTAAGGGTAAATGTAAATAAGAGTAAGGTTATGTGGTTCGTGAGCGACTGTGTGTAAGTTTGTTTGGTGAGGAAATGGAAGAAGTGGCATGTTTCAGGTACTTGGGGGTGGATGTGGCAAGGAGTGAGACGATGGAGGCAGAGGTGAAGCACAGGGTAGAAGAAGGGGCAAAGGTACTGGATGCCCTAAGAAGTGTTTAGAAGGAGAAATCAGTGCAACAGTGTTGTATGGATGCGAGACATGGGTGACGAATGCGAAAGGAAAGGAAAAGGGTGGATGTATTGGAAATGAAATGCTTTGACGACGATCTGTGGGGTGAAGCGGATTGATTATGTGAGAAACACTGATATCCGTGGTGTGTGTGGGAGTCGGAGGGATCTTGTAGAGAGCAGATGAGTGGGTGTTAAAATGGCATGGGCGTATAGAGGGATGAGTGAGGAGAGGATGCTAAAGAGGATTTACGTGTCGGAGTTGGAGGGGAAAAAGGGGAGGGGTAGACCGAGGAAGAGATGAAAGGATCGGGTGAGGAGGCTTTGGGCCAGCGGGACTGGACGTCTGGGAAGATGAAAGATATGCGCTGGGTAGAAAAAAGTGGAGCGATGTGGTATATAGGGGGCGACGGGCTGGCAATGTGCGGCTCAGGGTGTATGAAGCGGTCTGGGTAAACCGTGAAATAGTCTTCGGGGGTTGGGCTGTGGATAATGTTGCTCTGAGGCATGAGCATTAATGTCATATCAACTGAGGAAGTGACCTCACTGCGGTGGGAGAGTGCGTTTAAGTATAAAAAAAATTATTTTCTACTAGAAAACAGTCGTAAGTGGTGTGGTGAGCTGACACACTGAGTAAAAGTTTTACAATTAAATGTTTTCACCAACTATAGAACAGCAAATTAATTTAATACAATTTACTCTTGAGCATCCAATAAAACAAACGCACGTACACACTTACGGCCCGAAATTAGAGCTAAAATAGCTTAAATTGCAGAAACAATTTGCACACTACCTATGCAATGGATAACACTGCCAAACAAAAAAAAAATTTTTTGCTGCTTCTTTAATTCTAAGACCTGTTTCTGGATAATATTGATGTGCTGATTTCAAATATCACCTTAGATTTTGTCCTTCACATCAGGTTTTCGTGCAATGCAATATGCCTATTTTGGGTTATCCATGAAGGGCGCTTATCAAAATTTATGATTTTTGAGACCTGTTAACAGCTGTTTTGCTGTTAAAATTTTATCTGTGGAATACGCAAATCTGTGCATTAAATCTAAAGGTCATGTACAATATATTAAAATCTTGGTTATCTGTGATTTCCCCAGGTGTGAGCGTGACGTCATGATCTGAGAGAGATTTCCCATTGGCGGAGTGAGAGCAGCCGGTTCCGCTAGTAACGTCAGTCTGTCCTGGTTAGATACAGCTGCAAGGTGTGTGACGTCATCGCCTGCTCGCCACATGATTGGGAGCGGCACAGAGTTACATGTGGGCAGCATTCAGTGATCCAATCAGGGTTGCCAGATTGGCCATTTCATGGCAAATTAGACAAATTTGGCCATAGAAAAACAGATTTGGCCATTTTGGGAAATCTGGCCATATTTTGGCCATTTCTGAAAAAGGTGCTGACCCACGGTCGGTCATATCACAATGAGTAAAGTTCATTATGACCCACTGGTTTGGCTCCACTGTAGATTAACGCTAGGTTTGTATGAAAACAGAATGCATTATACAAGGTGGGCCGATATACGATAATTAACGTATAAGCGCAACAATTTATTATTTTATACGATAAATAACGTCCATACCCTATAATAATTTTATGTGATAATTTATTTAAAAATATGACGGCGTTTAATTTTCAAAATCCATTAATATATATATATATATATATATATATATATATATATAATATATATATATATATAATTTATTTCTTAATTTTTATTTATTTATTAAATATGAATAAAGTATAACATATATTATATCTCCTATATTATTTTTTATTAATTTATTACACATGAATTTGCGATTCAGTTTTTGTCGGTTATGCTGGAAAACGTAATTATACGTTATTTTACGTTTTCGCCCTCGGTTCTCGTGGCACGATCAACCTCGTGTCCAGTTAGTTCTGCGCGGTTGTTGGTGTCTTGTTGCTGTTTGCTGGTGCCTATATATTTCATAATTTGTGTAGCCCTTTAAAATGCCTAAGTGGAAACGTTTTTTTGTTAGAAACATTTGGCCATTTTTGGCCATTTTTTTATGCCTATTTGGCAATTTTCGTTAGAATAAATCTGGCAACCCTGGATCCAATACTGCGGCAGTTATTTGCGATCAGTGGTGAGTGAAGGGTGCGTTGCAGCTCATCATCATCATGTCTGCTGTTCGAAGAAAGTGTTCAAACAGCCCAGATGTTTTCTGCTACATTTGTGGATGCTTTACGTTACTAAAGCAGAGAATGAACATTACAGATTTCGTAAAAAAGGCATACCTGGCCTATTTTAAAGTTAAACTTGGAGATCAGGATAAGTCGTGGGCTCCTCACACTGTTTGCAAAACTTGTGTGGAACATTTACGACAATGGACAAATGGAAACAGAAAAGGTTTGAAGTTTGGCATTCCTATGGCATGGCGAGAGCCCAAAAATCATTCAGATGATTGCTACTTTTGCCTTGTGAAGACTTCTGGCTTCAACGCAAAGAATAAACACCATCTAAAGTATCCTAACCTAGATTCAGCAATCAGATCAGTTTCTCACTCAGATGAAATTCCTGTTCCAATTTTCACGGACCTTCCAACACTCACAGATGAAGATATGGAATTACCTGATGAGATCGAACGTGATATCACTGATGATGATTTTGAACAGCCTTCTTCATCAACGACACCTCAGCGATTTAATCAACTTGGATTGAATGATTTAATTCGTGATCTCAGCCTTTCAAAAGAGTCATCAGAATTATTAGCTTCAAGATTGCACGAGAAAAATCTACTTCATCCTGGGACAAAAATAACATCTTATCGCAATAGGGAAAGAGAATTGTTGCAATATTTTGGTGCAGAGAAGGATTTGGTTTACTGCCATAATGTAGAAGGACTTTTGAATGCAATGGGTGTAACCCACTATAGCCCCAATGAGTGGAGATTGTTTATAGACAGTTCAAAAAGTAGTTTAAAGTGTCTTTTGCTTCGCAATGGGAATGAATATGGCGCGATTCCTATTGGTCATTCAGTGCATCTAAAAGAAGAATATGAAAACATAAAAATAGTGCTGGAGATGCTAAAATATGATGTTCATAAATGGGTGATTTGTGTTGACCTGAAAATGGTCAACTTTCTTCTTGGCCAACAAAGTGGCTACACAAAGTATCCATGTTTCTTGTGCTTATGGGATAGTCGCGCCAAAGCTGAACATTGGGTAAAGGAAAAGTGGCCACTAAGGCAAAATTTAAATGTAGGAGATAAAAATATTGTAAACGAGCCATTGGTGGATCGAGAAAATATCATTTTTCCACCATTCCACATCAAACTTGGGCTTATGAAGCAGTTTGTAAAAGCTTTGAATAAAGAAGGTGATTGCTTTAATTACATATGTGCAGCCTTTCCAGATCTTAGTGATGAGAAGCTTAAAGCGGGTATATTCGATGGTCCCCAGATAAGAAAACTGATGAAAGATCCGCAGTTCAGTAACTCAATGACCGAAACGGAGGCAAAAGCTTGGAATGCTTTTGTGGCAGTAGTTAAGAACTTCCTAGGAAACAAAAAGTCTGAAAATTATAAAGATCTTGTAAAGGATTTACTTGTAAACTTTCAGCAGTTGGGTTGCAACATGAGCATTAAAGTTCACTATCTCAAGTCATCTGGATAAATTTCCAGAAAATCTTGGTGATGTTAGTGAAGAGCAAGGTGAAAGGTTCCACCAAGATATCAAAGTGATGGAAGAACGATACCAAGGAAGATGGGATACCCATATGATGGCTGACTACTGCTGGAGCCTGCAAAGAGATTGTCTTGACATCTCTCATTCTAGGAAGTCCTATAATAGAAAATTTATCAGCACTGAAAAGTAAGAAAACAAGAAAAAGAATGTTAAGAGAACTGGTTCCGTGCTTGCTTTAATATGAATTCATTTTTTGCTTATTTAAACACTTTTAATCACTTTATGTGTCAATATTACCATTGTATATTAAAGTTCACTCCCTGCACAATTGTTTACTTTTCCATGCTGATTCTGAGTATGTAAAAACTTATTTTTTGAAAAGAAAAAAAATTGGGCATAACCCTGCCAAAATGCGATATCTCCAAAATATCCGTATTTGATTGCTCGAAAACCTGACGTGATAGGCAAAAACTAAGGTGATTTTTAAATCAGCACACCAAAGTTCCTAAAAACAGGCGTTAGAATTAAATCAGCAAAATTGGTGTTGGGCAGTGTAATCCATCCGAAAATGCAAAATCTGAAGTGCTAGTTAGGAAAAGTTTATGGCAACCTAAAATTTAACACATACAGTACTTCACCTCGACCTACAGTCAGCTCACAACAAGGGAAAGAAATATTTCGTGGAAAAGAAGAAACAATGGATTGTGACCCATACTGAACTCAATGTTAATATCAACAGAAACTGATAGTGAAGTTAATATTAACGTAATCCATGACTATTAATTTAACAACTTCTTTGTGTACAGACAGTCGACCTTTATTCAAAGGGTATTTTATATACCCTTCAAGCAAAATTTCTTGACAAAACTGGCTTAATTTATTTCAGATGGTGTGAAAACTCCCTTTTAACCGATTTTTCAATCAAGGTGAGATAAATGCGGAGCGCGCATGCTCACCTTTTTCTGGTAGACGGCAATCCAATCGGTGGAAGCAAACCACTTGTGATTCTTGATGTCGTTCACGGCGTTCTTGAGGTTTCCGTACCTCTTTGTCAGATCTACCTGCAGGAGGTTCCGAAGCAAGTCCTTCAAGTCAGAGGAAAAATGACCGGGAAATCTTACCTGCAAACGAAAACCAATTTAAACTACTTTGTCTTTAGTCTCGAATAACTAAGACTATTTCATATTAATGAATGAGTCGATTTAATTCAGCCTCAAAGCGCAAACGATAACTGGTCGAACACTACTTCACGTTCATTTTAGGTCCTTCTCTTCTCGACCAATTCCTACCAGACACACTCATTCAATTCTTTCAGAATTCTTATAGAGACAAACAGTATGGAACCGCAAATTAACTAAACAACGACGAGTTAACTAATATTTAAACGTTATCTTCGATGTTACTCGCTTCTCATTTTGGCTGGTAAACGGGTTATCTATTAAAATGAGAGATTTTGCAAGTAAAACTATATTGGTTTCTACTTGCACAACCTTATATTAAGAGACCATTATTGCCACAATATATATTTACAGTCCTGTATTTTGAAGTATGAATCTGAAACATCAAAGTCTGTTAATGACTATATGTACTGTACATAAAGTATCGTTAAAAGTACTAGTAGGGAACATCCAAAATTGCTTCGAATTCGCGTTTCAGCTGTTCTTTTTCTCTAAGGTAGATATCTACATATTTGAGTGTTTCGTGGTTTGATCATTTAGGGCGCTGCCCGGCAGTACTGAGACTACGTTGGGTCCTGGATTCGAATTCCAGTACTGCCTAGAGCTGGGCGGTTGTCTTTTCTGCATCTTGCGTCACGATGACAAAGCGGCGGCTCCCCCCTCCCATTTAACTGACTCGGGCTAAGGTAGCCCAGGGTCAGGTCCCTACCCCTCACTTCCTTGGGGGATGGGACAGAGATGTTACCTTTTATCTACATATTTCAGCATGTAGTAATGATGTTACGTCTAATGTTGAAAGTAATTTAAATTTTTGAAAATGGAAAAAAGGAAAGTAGTTGTTTACAGTTTTAGATAAATGTTTACTATACCACCACCTCCTCCTCCTCCAATTTTTTTCCAAAATACATTTTTTAGTAGTTTTTGGTGTGTTCTGTTCAGATCTGCTATTCATTTGTTGTGGAAATGACCTAATTAAAAGTTATGAGACATTGAAGTTTAAGTAAATATAGGGAATTTTGGGCATAAGCATGGGTCATTTCCACAACAAATAAATAGCAAATCTGAACAAAACACACGAAAAACTACTAAAAAAATGTATTTTGCAAAAAACCCAACCTAACCTTACCGCAAAACATTAGGACCAATTTGTGATGCGTGATCTTTACGGGGCTCCGCCCCCGTACCCCCGAGACCTAAATTATACAAATGATTATTATTAAGTTCCCGAACATAAAAATACTATCATTGTAAAGCATTTGAACTGCTTTACAGGGTTCTAGGGCAAGTGCGTCCCCGGGCAATTGCGCACTTCTCCAACTACTATATGAAGTTTATTTATTAGAGAAGTGAATAGAAAGTTAGTATCGGAATTTCAAATATACTTTTCATTTTAACCTATTAAACTTGTTATATGTTCAATTGTTCATAAGTTCTGTTCGAAATTGTTCTCTCAAACTTTATCCATCATCAGCAACATCAGTCAAATTTTATGGGTTACGTCCACTTAAGATAAAGTTAGTTTCGTTAGTTTTAACGAAAATATCACAACTTAACCTAACCAATCGTCAAGGGCATACAGTTGACCTAACTGGGCATTCAATTAATCTAACCGGGCATTATATCCCACACAAAATTACAACAACAAACATACTCGTCCCTCGTCATTGGCGTCCCTGGACAATTGCGTAGGTGGTCACAATGAACTTTCTATTCACTTCTCTAATAAATAAACTTCATATAGTAGTTGGGGAAGTGCGCAATTGTCCGGGACGAAATAAAACCGGACGCAATTGTCCAGGGACGCCAATGACGGGACGCACTTGACCAGGACGCAATTGTCCTGTCACCGCTTTACAGGTATATCTGACTAAAAATATTAAGTTTGAATGGGCGTTAAAATGAGAAAATAATGCCGTAATTGATAAATCATCCAATCCTTTGTCTTCATCTAGGGCACATGACGAATCAAGTTCTCAAAGTCAAAATCACACGAATGGCACGTCATAATTCTATCACAAACCACTAAACTGAGTCCAATTTGAAAAAAAAAAAATAGCCAGAACAAAACCCAACCAACTAATTAAGTCGCAGAGTAGCGAAAAAATAGCCCAATCAGGAAAAATATTTTATGAAAAAAGTACATTATAGCCTTCACATGCCATATCTAAATTTACTTAAAGGAAAATGGCGTCAGTCACTAGACTAGATGAAAATCAAAACAAATGAATGTCGTTATTATAAACGCGCATTTGACGTGATGTCACGTCAAATCGATATCGTTAATTAAAATTTCAGAAGCAAATATCTTTGTAAATACGAATTTCCCCAAATAAAGACATACACCATTTTTCTTAGTAAATTATGATGTACTACTGGAAATATTTCATTTTACTTGGGGTGCAGGTGGTGTTATAGTAAACATTAACCCAGTTTTAAGACATCTTTACAAGTGATAATGAGGGATATGTAAATAACTTTTTTCGGAATTTCAAGGAGAACGTTTATTTGTTATTTATTGTTTCGGAAGAGTAACTGGCAATCGAAAAACTTAACACGTGAACGTCTGTCTAGGTTTTGTATCAGAGTTTAGAGAAATCCTATAACGAAAAAGTCATTATGAAATAAATGGTAGTCAGAATTCGCATCTAAATGTTCTTAAGACTAACAGTGGGAATGAGAAGTGAAAATCCAACGCACCTACATTACTGTATACCCATTTCCACTCCCAATGGGATGGGCACATAGTAGCGGCTCTTGAGAATCTCCTTGTCGGCTACTTTTAAAAACTGACCTATGTCGACTCATTTTTAACTAAACAAAAATATACAGTTATTAGTGTTTATTAAATAATTAGTTATTAACTTCAACCTTAGATTTATATGCGAGAGGAAATGAAATTAACTGCATTGCGATGCCTCAATATTCTGCTCTTTAATATTTAATACCTGGGAAATGATGATTCTCCTAACTCGCTCATAACAATATTTAAAAATGCAAAAATTCTCACCCTCCCAGACACAATTTTTTCATAAATCTGAATGGGCTGATCAGCGAAGAAAGGAGGATATCCAGCTGCCATTTCATACACGAGCACTCCCAAGGCCCACCAATCCACAGCTTTGTTGTAGCCCTGAAACAAATGAAATATTAAGTAATACCGAAATCAATTCAATACCATCACAAACCAAATTGGTCAATGAAATCAAAATTGAAAAACACTTCAGCAGGTAAGAAATGAGCACTCTTCCATTTTGCTTAACTTTACCTAATCTTACATAACTTAACGTAACTTTAATTACATAACACGTATTAATTGCCCGTTTTGCTTTAAGTTAGCGTAATTACCCAAAGTAAATGATAAATTAATTATTACAGTACAGTTTAGCACGAGAAGTGATTTTCCCAACTTTGTAAAAATAGAAATGAATCTCAAAGACTTTTACCTGAAAAGCTGTCATGCTTCCCAACGGCATATTCGGATTAACGTTAATCCCAACAATGTGTAAACCAATATGCATATAATGTAAGCACACCGGACAAAAAATTAGTCACCCCTAATAGTACCGATAGTAGGAAGTTCAAGGTCACACAGAGGGCGCTGATGTAGCATTGGTAAGTGACAAGTAGCGGTGACGTAGCACACAGGATCAGATCTGTTTCGTGAGGTGGTGAAGAACAAAGTGTGTGTTGGATATAGTCTGCAAAATGGGTCGTGAGGCAGACGTTACTCAGTGGCAAAAAGGAGCCATCGTGTTTGGCAGAGCCCACGGACACAAAATGTCTGAAGTAGCCCAATTTGTTGGTGTGTCAACGCGTACTATCCAGCGAGTTTATAAAGAGTGGTGTAGTTCGCAATCAACTGACAATCGACGGCGTAACTGTAGCCGGAAAACAATTCTCGACAATAGGGGCCGCCGCCATGTTTCTCGTCTAGTAACTGCAAATCGTTTTCAAACCAGAGAACAATTGCTCCAAGAAACCAATGAGGTTCTCCAGCGACCAATTTCCGAACGGACATTGCGACGAGAACTGCATGCGATGGACATCTGGAGCAGGGTACCACGGAAGAGGCCGCTGTTAACAGCAAGTCACAAATTGGCACGTTATAAATGGGCTCAGAGGCACAAAAACTGGACTGCGGCAGATTGGAAACGTGTAATTTGGTCTGATGAGTCCCGTTTTTGTTTGTTCTCCAATGATGGGAGGCGACGAGTACATCGCAGGTCCAATGAAGCCTTTAATCCTGAATGCGTCGAAGGTGTTGTTCAGGCTGGAAACAGAAAGTGAAGCGCAGGAATAGACACCCACGGACTCTGGCGGAACTTCGGGACCGGCTGATGAACGAGTGGCAGCAAATCGATGTTCAGTACATGCACAACCTCGTAGAGTCTCTGCCTCGCCGGATTCGTGCGGTTATCAAGGCCAGAGGCGCCGTCACACGTTATTAGGTACATTCTGAGAGGGGTGACTAATTTTTTGTCCGGTGTGCTTATATCTTATATGTAATGTGTTCTTTCTGAATAAAAATTACTATTATTATTATTATTGTATCGGGTGGTTTTTAAAAAGTTTCCCTTGGCTATATAGGATTCAATCTGTTGTGCCTTTATATCTATCATACAATAGGAGTGTTAAAATGTGTTCTTCAATCTACGTAAGTGAAGGTAAGGTAAGGTCCCGCAATATAAAATTAGAAAACCACCTCTGTGATGCTGCTTTGGAATAGAATAATTAACAAGTCATTAAATTTATGTTTCAGTTCAATAGGAGCGAAGAGACTCCTCAATCCACGAGTAAATGCATTACCTTAGAAAGAATTATCTCTGGCGCGAGGTATTCGGGAGTACCACACAACGTCCACGTTCTCCCTTTTACTTTCTTTGCAAAGCCAAAATCTGTAACCTGAAAAACAAATAGTCACCAGAAATCATCATGGAGGAGAAAGTTAGAACAAAAAGCCAAATTCAGTAATAATGTTGAAGTTTAAGAAATAGTGTCCACTTGAGGTAAAAATGTAACACCTTCAGTCATTTTAATAATAAAGGTGGTGGTGAAACGTAAAATAATAAGAGAAAGGTGGTAATATATATTTAGGGTGGTCCTTATTTTGGGGTAAAAATTTTTTTTAGAGAATTTCCCTGCTTCCAACCCTGAAAGTTGTGCCATATGGTATGGAAACTTGTTGCGTGTAGTTTCATTAGAACCCAATGATATTTAGGTGTGGCACAAGTGACTTGAAATTTGGTTTTATATGCTATATTTGTATATTATGGTACTGTAGGAGAAATAAGATATGCAATACGAGTGTTCTTTCTATATCTACACAAGCCTTTTGAAATCATTTGAAAACATTTTGAAATCTGTAAAACAAACAAACTGTGGTTCAAGGTTTGGCAAGAAACTGGAGAGTTTAATCTATTCTTCAACAAGGCTTATTCAAGACTGTTGGAGTTTTTTTTTAACCAAAATACCACTTGAATAAACTATGGATTGGGCAACCAGACAATGGGATAACCTAACCCGAACTAATACTGTATTTGTTGACACAGCCACATACAATCTCTTGGGCCAAACTTTAAAACTGCAGATATTGCTCATAAAAAGGAAACTTCAAGCAGTTTGTGCCACATTTAAGTATTAATCAATTTTTATAATATTTACCATGGAATGTTTTTTTTCATCAAATGGAACAGTTCTAGGGGTTGGGAGTATAACATTTCGAAACTTCGAAAATATATACTGTATATATTTTTCTTTCAAAGTTAAGACACCACCAAATTCACAAACATTAAAACAATTTTTTCTGTATTCTTAACCCTAAAGCTACACATTACTCTACAGGGTGTCCCATAAGTCCGGCATCATAGGAGAAATTCATATTTTTCTATTTCTACAAACCATAATTCATATTTTTCTCTTTCTACAGGCCATAATGTCTGAGCAAGGAAGAACGAATCCAGATAATTCTACTCATAGGAAATCGGAGTGAGAGAGAGGCCGCTGCTGAATTTAACAGACTGCATCCAGACGGCGAGCCAATAACACAGACTTGTATTAGCAAAGTTTAAGGAAACAGGATCCATAGAAGATAAACCACGCAGTGGACCTTCAAGGAGGTCCACAGACGATGATACAGCGACTGCTATCCTGGCTCATTTTAACAGAAGTCCCAATAAGTCTCTTCGGCGATTGTCAGCCGAGACAGGAGTGTCGAAAAGTAGTATCCATCGCATTCTTCAGGCTCACAAATGGCATCCATATAAACTTCAGATCCTACAGAAATTAAGCGAAGATGATCCCGACCGGCGGATGGAATTTTGTGAATGGGCTATGGAACAATATGCTCGGGATGCCAATTTCCCGTCCACCATTCTGTTCAGTGACGAGGCTGTTTTTATGGAAATGGTGAGGTAAATCGACAGAACACCCTCACTGGTATACCTCTTCAAAAGAACAAGGTGCATCTCGGGTGATGGTATGGTGTGGCATTTGGAAGGATCGCATCATAGGCCCCCTCTTTTTCGATGAACATGTCACTGGAGGCACCTACCTACGTATGCTCAAGGAAGAAACATTTCCCAGCATCTTGAACGAAGAAGGAAATTTCCCAACATGGTTCCAGCAAGACGGCGCTCCTGCACATTACAGCACCCAAGCAAGGGAATACCTGTACCAACAATTCCCTGGTCATTAGATAGGACGTCGAGGGCCGGTGGAATGGCCAGCTATAAGCCCGGATCTCACGCCACTAGATTTTTATCTCTGGGGCCACTTGAAAGCGCTGGTATACGCAGAGAAAATTAGGAGTGTTGAACATTTGCGGCAGCGCATTATTGGGGCATGTAACACCATTAATCCTGACATCATTCACCGTGTGCTTGCTGACTGGGTATCAAGTCTGAATTTGTGTATTGAAAACAATGGTGGACATACAGGCAGTTTTTACATAGTGGAGCCACCTCGATGGGCCGAAGTGGCCCCTAGTGTGCCCACTATAAAAATTTCACATGTTCTTTGTGGTTCGGAACCCACGTAAAATTGTAGGTCCCCTCCGCCACCACGGAGGACATGCACAATACACAATTACGAACACAGTTAGGTAGACCAGCCATGAGTGGATCCTAGGGTCTTTGTTGGTCTGAAACATTATAACATTATTATTATATTGAGCACGTTCTATAAATAAAAGCTTTTGTTTTGACTTTTTTTATTATTTTTCCTATGATACCGGACTTATGGGACACCCTGTATAAAATACTCATAATTTGTTTCCCTTTAACCCTTTATGGACGACCGGCACAAAGTGGTGAGTAACGTTTCCCATACACGCATTAATAACTAAATCTTACAAAAAATCTATCGTCAAATGGTTAATAAATACTTCAATTCAAACTGTTTAACTTACTTTAAGATAACCTTGATTGTCTATAAGAAGATTCTCGGTTTCAAATCTCGATAAATGAGATCCAAATAATGAAGGTACTCGAACGCAAGCACTATCTGGGCAGCATAGAATCGCGAATGGGGCTCACTGTCAAAATTGGAAGAATTGAATCAATAAAGAAACTTTTCAAAATTAAATCTTTCAATGACTGCGATATAACACTTTTAATTTATAACGTGCAATCGAGAGAAACAAAATAATGAATCACAAACAGTGAAGTGAAATACTTAAGTGAAAATACAAATTAGCAAATTTTGTTTTTAACAATATCTATTCAAATTTGTGTCTAATCCCTAAATTTAAACAATAACTGAAAGGGGTTAAAATAAGTAAATAAAACACTAAGCAGGATTACGAGTGAAACAAAAACAAAAAATTAAATTAAAAAGAGCGGCGCTATTAACAATCAAATCTTCAAGAGCAATGCAAAAAGCTTGACCTAAATGAACATCGTTGTTATTTATAAGTAATAAATGCAATGTTACCTCAAAACGAGAGAAATTAGGATTAGAACATCCTCAAAAAAGGAGACGAGTTAGGATTATATTGACTAAATAAAGAACAAAAGAGGGAAAAACGTCAAATTAATCAAACCATACAAGCACCTGACTGAAGGGCGATATACCAATCGAACGACTTCATTGGTTAGTAATCTTCAATAAAATTTATTTACAAAATTTGTATTAACATTTTTAAGAGTAAAAAATCAATGTTAGTTTCACTTAGGCCAGCGGTTTTCAACCTGGGATACACATTACAGTAAGCTGACAAAATAGGCATTTTTTTCAGCAATGAGATTATATATATGGTATGTGGGTACACGAGAACATCTTAACTTTTCAAAATGGGTAAGTGGTGGAGACAAGGTTGAAAACCCTTGATTCAGGAGATTGATAAAACCAAACTTTAAAACAATGATAATTATTTTTTAACTAATTTTCAAGTGTTACTAAAACTTGCCTTACTTTATACTTAATAATAATAATAATTCAGAAGTTTATGAAACTTGCGTAGCGTCAGTCAAAGATACGAAAGGAGAAATTTCCTTCATGAATCGTGATAGCTAATAATCACTTTTTATTACAACACGTTTGAAAATGTTACATGAAAATAAAAACTTTTAAAACATTTTTTATATCAACTTTTTTTTAAAATTGAATCCACAATTAATAAGCAAACTCCATTCAGTAACTTGATAAGCTGAAAGAACAGAGGCTCGTCTAAAAAACAACAAATAAAATAATTGTAAAATATGACAACGCTACTTAATACATTCAAAATAAATGGTCGTCTTTCGAAAAGGGAGATCAAGGAGAGGAGGCGCAATTCTAAAGCAACATGGGTGCTTGCACCAATCCCAACTATTTTCATTGCAATTTTTTGCAAAAAAAAAAAAAAAAAAAAAGCACCCCAAAATAAAATTTAGATACTACTACTACTACTACTATACTTGGAAGGCAAAAACTGGAACCGAGACAGAATATTTGTAATACAATTAGTTTTAAAGATTTTAAAAAACCCTGATAAATTGGTGTTAACATCTCATGGTGATTAAGAGGAAAAACTAGTTCTATATACAAAGAATAAACCAAACCAGAGCAGGAATACAAAAATTACTGTATAGTGTGACGCATGCAAAACACCAAGAAAGGGGACTAAAAGGTGAATAACAAGTTAATAATTTTTGTGCATCCTTACAACAAGAGAGAGCCCAAATATCCTGCTCTCACCTAAACCGGCCAATCTTTCTGAGGTGTGAAAACATCTCCCCACCAGGAACATATTCTAAGACCATATATAAATTGGAATTATC
The DNA here is from genome assembly GCA_023014485.1 of Bathynomus jamesi. Classification (NCBI taxonomy): domain Eukaryota; kingdom Metazoa; phylum Arthropoda; class Malacostraca; order Isopoda; family Cirolanidae; genus Bathynomus; species Bathynomus jamesi. The sequence continues at coordinate 891,921 of JAJOZX010000483.1, forward strand.
CTGTGAATAAGAATACTCATTTTAAGAAGAGGTAAATCATTCAAATTTTAACCCATAAACGCTTTAGGAAAAAAGGGTTATTCTCAGTTTATCTATGGAAAAAAATTTATTAAAAGAATAGGATCGTGTATTATATGCGTCGATACGTTTCAATAGAATCAAATACCTAATCGAAAAAAATCCAATCGCTTTTAGGCAAAAATTTATGAAACTTCAACGACGATGTATCTGAACTTGACGATGACGACCTAATTATTAATCTGTTTCAAAAAAGGCAAAGTAATTCCAGTACGTAAAGAAAAGAGGACTCGATATGGTCCCCTTTTTACCATCTGTTTTTCGAGCTGCTGAAAAGAAGCTATATCATTACAATAAACACACTGTCCCTTCGTGTACTGTACCTAAACTTTTCTACGCTTCGCAGGTGTGAAAACATCTCTCCACCAGAGACATAGTCCATTACCATATACAAATTGCAGTTATCCTGAAAAGATTTCAGTGAAACAAATACAACCAATAAGCAATGTTCCCTCTAATTTTTTTTAGTCCGTGTGCGCAAGAAATTTTCGTTGCGCATCCATTTAGATTCATGGTGAAAAATTGTGCAAACTTTTCTGAGCGCTATTATCTACAAAATTAAATATATATAAATATTAAATCCTTAATAAATATTATTTCCATAAGGTGATAGCTCGATCATTACGGTACTATTAAATGGATATTAAAAAACTGTTTACGATATTATATATTCTTAAAAAAGAAAACATTTTATCCATTCTAAAAATATGAATAAAATAAAAAATAGTAAAATAAAATTCAACAAAATAAAGAAATAAAATAAAAATAACATTAATTGAAAATTACTATTTTAGTTATCATTTCTCAAAACAATTTTTAGCATTTAGCAATTTAAAATAGACTATCAAGATTAATACGTGATTTTATCCATTCACAAAATAGGAATAAAATAAAAAATAATAAAATTCAATAAAATAAAATATAATCAAAATAACATTAAATGAAAGTGTCTCATTTAAGAATATGATTATGATTTCTCCCTACGATCTTTAGCATTTGCCCATTCCAAATAAACTCTATGAAGATTAATACATCCGTCATCATTCAGGTAACTTTAAATTCGCATGAGCGTGTCCAAATGATTTTCTTTCAAGCCATTTCTTAATTTGTTCTTTATAAAATTCATTAAACTGAAATTTTTGAAATTACTTCATTTACTGTCGTGACTCATGATACGCTTGAGCCTGTGCGCATTTTATTTTGCTCTGTGCGAGGGTTTCACAACACGTGTGCGCGCGCACACGCGCACACCTTAGAGGGAACATTGCCAATAAGGTTCACTCTGGTTTTATATACAGGGCGTCCCAAAAAAATGTATACACACTTTAAATAATTATAAAGGCAGTGTTTATTAAAATACATTTCATTTTCAAAATGTAATAGAATCTACAGACATTATTTAATTGTTTTGTCAACGCCTGTTTTCAAACTGACGTCCGTTCTGGTCCAGCCACTGCTGATAACGCGAAGCAATGGAATCGCAAACATCACGAAACATTTCGTTTGGTATTTGTGTGCATTCTCGTTCAATGGCTGCTCTCAATTCAGCGACTGTTGCAGGTTTTATAGCGTAGACTTTGTCTTTTACTATCCCCATAAAAAAAAGTCTAGTGGTGTGAGGTCTGGTGAACGCGGAGGGTATTCTACGAAACCCCTTCGTCCAATCCACATCCACATCGTGCCAAGTACCACTCGCAATACTCCACTCTTCGGTCCGGCGTAGACTTTGTCTTTTAAGTATCCCCATAAAAAAAAGTCTAGTGGTGTGAGGTCTGGTGAACGCGGAGGGTATTCTACGAAACCCCTTCGTCCAATCCACATCCACATCGTGCCAAGTACCACTCGCAATACTCCACTCTTCGGTCCGGCGTAGACTTTGTCTTTTAAGTATCCCCATAAAAAAAAGTCTAGTGGTGTGAGGTCTGGTGAACGCGGAGGGTATTCTACGAAACCCCTTCGTCCAATCCACATCCACATCGTGCCAAGTACCACTCGCAATACTCCACTCTTCGGTCCGGATCATCCTCATTAATAGCATGGACTAATCTTGGAATGTAACTTTTCCATTGACAGCGCTTCAAAATGCGTTGGACAGACGATTCTGAAATTCCTACCTCACGACTCGCTTGCCGCACAGATTTTCTTGGACTTTGGTGATACGTTTCCAGTACTCTTTCTTGCTTTGTGGGGCTTGTCGATGTCCGTGGTCTTCCGGAACGCTTCTTGTGGACATTCTGAACAGTTCCATCGGCTTCAAACGTATCTCTAATTCGAGTGATGGTAAGTCGCGTTGGTGGATCTGTTTGAAACTCCCTCCTAAACTGTCTTTGCACTTCAACTGCATTTTCACACTTCCAGTAGCATTTTAGAATGAATTTCCTTTGTTCAAAGCTTAGTCTGACTGCCATTATTAATTCTAATGGGTTTAACTTGGAAAGAAAGAAACATCAATTGAGCTATCAGCTGTTAAAGTGTGTATACACATTTTTTTTGGGACGCCCTGTAGTTACTGACTATATTTCGTGTCCACTAATGCTAAAATGTGTTCACGATGTTTAGTCGCACCCGTCCCTATTTGGTCGACGACACATTCTACCAACACTAAAAAACTAACAACCCGACTTAACCTAACCTAGCGTGGCGTAGCTTAACCTAACTTAGTCTAACCCACAATGACTTTCCGATTATTATGTCACGTCGATCGGATAATGTTAGCCCGGTCATGACTCCAGATTTGAAAAAATTTACTGGAGCACAGCTCTGAATTTACTTTTTTTTCCCTTACACCACTAGATAGGTTAATGATAGTAAACTCTTGAATTGACGACATACCAATTACAAATTGTTTTAGCTAAACATAATAATACAATAATGTACAGTTTATTTATTCATTGCAGCAGCAACAGTGGACGATGTTAGACCTTGCATGTAGGCATTTGTTGTGAATTTACCGCCATGTATGCTTGGCCACTGATCAATGGCTTTCTGTGTGATCATTACAGCAGATCTAGTGCCTGGAGCTGGACCCTCCTTCACAATTCTGCACAGCTTAGTCAAATGAGATGGCTTAATGGATCCTTTGTGTTCAACAATGTAACCAAGAATGGAGAATGTCCCTTCAGCTGGTGCTTCACTCCAGGCAGTTGATCCATCTTTATCAAAATGCTTTAATCTCTCTGTGATTCCTTTCCACAGCTGTTCTATATATTCTGTCAGCCAATTTATCACCGAGTCTTTTGTAAAACTACTTTCAGATCTGGTTCTGGATGGTCTAGCAACTTCAGCAACCTGGTAGTAATCAGAACGTTTCTTGATGTATTTGTAAACTTCATTTAGGATGTAATCCTCAGCTGTTAGTTCCTTTTGCTGCCCTGTGGTATCGTGCTTAAATTCAGAAACTACATCATTTGCATTTCCTCCATTAGCTAATTTGGAAATTGTTTCCATCACTCTTAACATAACAGTTTTCCCTCCTCCTTTATAAAATATATTTTCTACAAATTCTGCACTAACTGTGGTTTTTTGAGCTACTTGCAACATAATCTTTGTTACATAGGAAATCAATACATAGAACTTGACACTAATTTCTTTCTCTTGTGGATGATCAAAAAACACACAATTTTCCACAAATCTGTCAAATTGATCAAATTCGTAATTAACCATGCGAGTATCAGATTTGAGTTTTGGTCTCTTAAAACCAATGATATTGTCAAGAACCATATTGGTATAGTCAAGGCCTGATCTCAGATTTGAAGAGTGATTCTGAATAAAGTCTAAAAGCTCACTTAGTTTACAAATTTTCTTCAATGCATCAACGTGGGCTCTGTTCACAAGATGCATTAAGTCCCATCGAAATTTGAAATTTTCTCCAAACAACTTTTTCATTTCGTTTTTAAATGGCTCGTTGTCCTTACAAAAAGCCCCATCTCCAACCATTCCAGATACCTTGGATTTAATTGCTTCTTCAGATAGTTTCAAGTGATTAGGAGACTTCAACACATCAAAAATTTCATTGGCCAAATAAACTCCTGATTTGCTGCATACTAAATTTATCCCAGCAAGTTTTACAGTCTTATCTTCTTCACTCATAACTAATACAACTAGCATGCTTAATCCCAAAATTGTTCCAATGTCAGCTGTTATTGTTACTGAAGTTTGTTCTAAGAACCACTTTACAGTTTGTTCTTTAAGTTGATTATCTAATAGCTCACAAATTGTCTCGCACGCATGTGTGCTATGATTCAAATTTCCAACCTCACAACCTGACCTATGTAATACAGCTAGAAGTACTGGATATAGAGCCCATGCAGTGTTTGTTTTCATTATGTAGTATAAGATGTTGCCACATAAGTCTTCTATGCGTTTAGTAGTGTTCCGAGAAGATGTTTTCATCACTTCATAAACAGCAGCTCTTTGATGATGCTGAAGTTTAATTAAATGTCTCTTCAGGTGGGTTTTCAGATTTCTAAACCATCTCTCTTGATTTTCTTCTTGTTTGCATACATAGGTTAAATCTTTAACATTGAAGTAACCTTTTATGTTAGAATGTTTGTCTGAAGCACATGCTTTGGGGTCTGTGCAAGCTATGCAATATAATGTAAACATTTTATCATCAGAAGCATCATCAATATCTTCTTGATTATCATCATCATCAGCTATATCTACATCAGGCATATTAGTATCACTATTTGCAATGTTTTCCATTATATCACTTGATACTGAAAATGAATCATCAGCATGCCCTAGATCCTTCTTTTCCACCAATTTGAATGTAGATTTGATCAAATCATTGTTCAGGATTTCTTGTATTGATTTACACTTGCTTAAATGGGCTATGGAAATGTCAAATTTGTTGCTTTTTGCTTTATTAGATTTAGATGCAACACATGAACTTGAAGGCATATTTTGACTCTTCTCTTTATTAACCACAACAGCTTGGTGAGTTTCTTTTGTTAGGCGCAAAATTGCATTCAATGTCGTCTGGATTTGGGAATTTTCAAATTCCTCTAAAGCAGTTTTGTTAGTCTGATGCGCAGAATCCTCACTTACCTTTTGTTTCTTAGGTGGAGGAGAAGCACTTTCTTCAGTCTGTGAAACATCGTGAAAAAGTTTCATTTTCTAGATTAGCAGTTGATGAAGTTGGTTCATTTTTCTGAGGTCTAGCACTAGCACATTTTGTGAACAAACTAAATGACTGCTTTGCCGTATCTCTTTGCTGCACTTCATCCTGGTATTTCTTTACTGCAATATCTAAGCTGTGGGCCCAAACTCTGGGACCTCTTGTATTGTAACATATTTTTTGGGGAATTAAAATGTTCCTCCCAGTTTTGCTTCTTTGAATATTTGTTCTTGCATTGACCACAAAAGTAACCCCTTTTAACACCCTCACTTTTCTCTCCAACTTCATCAATATTACGATCCATTATTGATTATTGACTACCTGAAAAAATACAAAATAAGTAAAAGTTAGTAAATATAGTATGGTAAAAGTGAGTAAAAGTAAGTAAATATAGTACAATGAAAGTAAGTAAAAGTAAGTGCTTTAAACTTAGTAAAAGTAAGGAAGAGTAAGTAAAAGTAGGTAAGTTAAAGTAAGTAAAAGTAAGTTTAAACTTAACTAAACTTTTCAATTCTAGAGTCATGGTGGATTACTTAAAACCGCACAAGTAATTATCTGGCCAATTTATCAAACCTAGCCGAGATCAATGGAACATAGTCCAATCCTGATAATTTTATATTAAAAAAATATACGTTTTAATAAAATTTTAATTATCAAAACATTGAAGCTTAACAAAAAATAAAAATAATTGTTAAATATGGAATTACCAACTAAACTTAAAATAACAATTTGTAATTTAAAAAAATTGGTTTGTACAAGAACGTATACGCAAAAAAATTGCATAACGTCTAGCGGATGAACAAAACCCAAACCCAAATTTACTTTTTCTCATGGTCAAATTTACTGGAGCAATGCTCCCAAGATCCCAGGAATCTGGAGTCATAAGCCCGGTTTATTCAATGCATTACTTACCACAAACATTTCATGGTAGGTCAGTAGGAAAGGTAGCTAATATTTTATAAACTTTAGTTCGCTTTCAAAACACAGATTGGTATAAAGATGCTAAATGAATGTGAAAAACCTTCGTAAGAAATCTATACAATGGCTAAATTTTCATTCAGTCAAAATGCTTCTATTCTGACAATCTAGTGGAGAGACGAACTTCCACGACAAGTAACTACCAACCACAGCCAAATTCAAGTGCGCAAAGAGACAGACAAGCCAAGCACAAACCAAATTCATAAGTTCACCAATTCCCTCCAATCATGCTGCTTCAGAGCAAGCGATAAACTCCTATCAAAAGATTCATCATGAAGAACATTTGCTCCCGGCAATGACCCACACTTGTTGAAACCTTTGTTGTTATTGTTGTTGCATATGCAGTAATACGTAATACACTACCACCTACTTTACTAACACAATTACAGAATAAAAGAAAATGTAAGCATAAAGTTAGAACACTAGACAGTCCTTGACGAAGACGGTGCTTCAAGAGATATTTAATTGCTGGGACCTAAGACTAACCTCAGTGAGTGGAAAAGGTACTGTGGCAAAATAGCTTGTAGTTTTGTAAAAATTAATAACAAACATTATTTTTTAAAATTGGTTGCATAGAAGAGAATTTTATTAAATTATTAATTAATTTTATTATAAACTCTTCCATAATTAATTATAATTACTAAATTATAATTCGAAAACATACGGTACGTTAGTATCGTGTTTTATCGAATAAAAATTACTAATTTTGCATGACTAAACAGCCAATACAGATATACAAAGCTAGTGACCAGGTTTATTTGTCCATGTATTCTTTACTGTCTAGGCAAGTAATAGTTTCTAAATCATACGTACTTTATTACTGACTATTTAATGCAGATAAAAGACACTAAAACTTAGTAAAAAGAATAAGGACGAGACTTACTTTAAAGTGATACTCTAAACTGACAAGGAATGGAAATGTAATTGCTTGGAGAATTCTCTTCTCATTTAAAGTATGTTCTACCTGCTTTAACTTTACTACCTGTGGAATAATAGAAAACATAAGAATTGTTGCATATGGTAGGTAAAACTAAATAACTTTAAAAGTATAAGAAAAATCCTCCTTTAAAATAATTTGCAAATTATATAACGAGGAGAGTTCACAATTCAATTGACAACTATCCTATCTTCAACCTTCGGTTAGCAAACAAATATTTCGTGTATGATGATAACACTAATCTTAATGTGCAACAGTTTTAACTCCTTTCATTCACGAATATTTTTTTCTTTAAACCAAGAAAATGTAATGATGGGGGTTGTTTAACCTTCTTCACAACATCTTAAAAGGTCATACGACGAAGGGGACCTTCAGCTTTACGCGAGATCCGAACCAGGGGTCACTACACAGTCTGAACACAGACGACGATCCCCCATCCGACAATCCAACCCAATATCGTTTAACTTCGCTGATCAACACATCATCGCTCGCACTTTTCGCTTCGTCGTACGCCTCGGCAGCCACCCACCTCACAAAAAATTACCCACTACATCTGTGAATTATCACACACTCAACCTCACTTATGACCAGTTAGTTGCTTGCTTGCTTGCGCGCGCGCGCGCACACACACACACGAAGGGAAACATACAGAACTAGATCTGCAAAGTTGCTGACTGGTAGCCTACTTGCAGCCCTCTGATTTTGTAAAATAAGGCGTTAAAGCCAGTATAGTAACCATATTTAATCAAAAGTTCTACAAGTTTTCTTTATTGGTCAATAAGTCAATGAATGTTTTTGCTTAACAACAATGCATGAATAAGGCTGAATAATTTTGGAAACAAGAACTCACCTTTTGCTTATCTAAGATTTTCATAGCATAATAATCTTTAGTGGCCTTTTTCTGCACTAGCATCACCCTCCCGAATGATCCTGTGCCAAGTGTTTTAATACGTTCAAAGTCATCTAAACACGCAGTGTTCTGAAAAAATAAATCAATAAATAAATAAATAAATAAATAAATAAATAATAATAGTAACTAGGGCTAAATTTTAGGCCTGTCAACACTATACCTATAAAATATCAAACTTCAAACGTTTCACTATAATAAAAATCTGTTCAGAAAATGCATCAATTTCGGTAAAGCACACTTAGAATAGAATAGAATAACCTTTATTATTAATAATAAAATAAATAAATTTTTTCAATTTACAATGACATGAATAATTTTTAAGCTCGACTATTTATTTTATTTAATTTGGCCCTTAAGCTTTAGGCTTTACTGGGCTCTTATTAAAAATCAGCAGCTAGTTGTTATTAATTAATATAATTAATAAATAAATAAGTAAATAAGTATTATTAATAGTTAAAACATGTATTACAATATTAAACAATATTAGTGGACATTAATCCTAGATTTTTGTTAGTATGCCATTATTAATTGGGATTTCAACTTGGTTTTAAACAAATTTACAGTCACAATATTTTTTATATCGGCATGCGAGTCATTCCATAGTTTCAATCCAATGAAAATGGGTAGTTTCTGAGATGAAGACAATCTAAATTGAGGTATAACAAGCTTTGATCTATTTCTGGTCTGATACGAGTGGATTTCTTGATGAGTTACAAAATATCTATTTACCCATCGCAAATTAATGATTTTGTTCTTACACTCGTAAATAAAAATAAAATGTGCTAGTTTGGTTATATCATTGAGCTTTAGTAGGTTTAGCTCTTTAAATAATGCACTAGAGTGATCAAGGAAATCAGCATCAGATAATAACCTTATTGCTCATTTTTGGATGACAAAGATACCACTTAATGTGTTGTTAGTGGAGTTTCCCCAAACAAGGGTGCAGCATGTTATATAAGGAAGAACAAGAGTATGATGAGTCAATAAAACTTGTTTAGGGACTACATTTCTAAGTTTAAACATTATAGCAACACTTTTTGAAATCTTTTTCGCGATATAATTTACATGATCACTCCATTGCAAATTCTTATCTAGCATTACACCAAGAAATTTTGTTACAGTACACTCCTTTATGGCGATTTCATTAACATTAAGTTCATCAAGATATACATTTCTTTTATTAGTAAAATTCATGAAATTTGTTTTACTGGTATTTAGGAAGAATTTATTGATTTCATTACACTGATGAATTCTGAATTAACTTTTATAAACCTATCCATCAAACAGCAGTTACAAGCCTCAAACATGGATTGATAGGCTGCTGTTCAATAGGAAAAGCATAAACAAATTTTTATTTCTGATCACAACAGATTAGCCTGCATGATGAGAACTACTTACAGAAACTACTGCATTAAATGAGAATAGTAATAAAACAGAGACTTCTCCTGAAAATATATAAACCTTACAGAACCAATGTTGAAAGAAGCCTAAGTTTATAAGAGTAAAAAAAAAAAGAGGGGTGGACATAGTCAATCTCACTGTTGCAACTTACACAATTTACTCAGTCTAACTAAAGTGCACCTCTGCATACAATAAAATGATGCAAGTTATATAGCTATGTACTGTAATTCAAAACTATCTTTTATTTCAGCCAAGGATTGAATTAAACTTAAAAATTACTTAGCTAAGTAATGTGTATCCAATTTAAAAAAGAATTTATTTACATTAGAATCTGAACAAAACAAGTACCAAAATAACTTTGTTATACAAAATATAAACTCATGGATACAACCTAAGATCATAAGATTATCAGTGGCATATATACATTATACAGGATATGGTATATAGCCTAACTTTTTTTTATGCAAGAAGGAGGGGCCAAGGGTGAACGCCCGCAAAAATGCCCCACCCCATAGAAGAGGAGCTAAAATTCACCCTAAAAAGTGCCCCATTCCAAAGAAAGAAAGCAGCTACAATCAAGTTCAAAGTTGTTTTTGAGATGCCTGGAGGAAGGTTGTTCCAGAGTTAACCAGTTGAATAGATGAAAAAATTTAGCCCTTGAATTAGAAAGATGGACAGAAAAAGGATGAGAAAATGTCAAGTCTGGTACTGCATGCTCTCCTTAAAGGTGGTGGTATGCAGTTAGAGTGTTCAGAAGAGTAGTGTCCATTATAATAGCAATAGTAGAGAGAGACTGAAGCAACACTGCTGTGAAGAGAGAGGGATTGAACACAGTGTGCAGTGGGGAATTGATGATACAAAAAGCCTTTGATTCAACCCAGTCAAATGAGCTGTGTGGGTTGAGCTACCCAACACACATGAAGTATGTGTACTCCATACAGGGGCAGACAAGACCTCTGTACAGAGACAGCAACTGAGTGGGGGTGAAGAAACTGATACTGTTATGTTACAGTATGGTATATTGTATTAAGATATTTTGTACTCAATGCATAAATGGTTGGCACAGATTTAAGTGTATGCCTCATTCTTACCTTTGTTGGGCTTTTCCATTTTTCTTCAAATTTAGCTTTCTCTTCTTCAAGGAATTCTTTAACTGAAAGGAGAAAATACCTTTTTAGTAAAAACAAAGTTCTCTTTAATACTGCAAAGCTACAAATACAGTACCATACTCGCTTCTCACAATAAAGTATATACTGCATATTATTTATGATAAAATAAATAATAATAATAGTCATGTCACAACAACAACAACTCCAAACAATTATTAAAAAAAAAAACCTACTAATTAATGTCATGTTAAACAGAATACTACACTAATAACAAGGTAATAAAGTAAAAAATGGCTCAGCATCATAACTAACATAGGCTAGCCTAATAACAACACTCTGATGGCCATTTTTTGGCCAAATCCATAATTGGTCTATTTATCACTGATACTTATAGTTAGGGTGTCCAGATTTGTGCTTGCAAAAACCGGGACAGGGGCTTATAGGCTTATTTTGAAAATACTTTTTAACAGAGTAAATGAATATTAAATATAATAATACACACCTTATAGTTTCACATTCACATAGTATGTATATAATTAATAACTCTTAAAATATGTAAAAGCAAAAGAAACAGATCCTGGAAAACCAGGATGTATGGATACCCTACTTATAGTTCTTGGATCTTAATGGACTATTAATTATTAAATGATAAATGTAATGCTAACTGTTATTACTGTACCCAATAACTAAATGCAAGTGAACCACTAGCCTAATTAGCTTGCTGTGAAAGCAACATAAATCTTTGTAATGTACCAATAAATAAATAATCAATCTGACCTTGCTTTATCAAAATATGTCTAACAAGATGTAGTGTATTTAATGATAGGCTACTGGAAAAGAAATAAATTACTATAGTGTTCAAAAAATAACAAGTGTGTGTTATGGATATGATACTCTATTGAAAAGTAGACCAAGTTAAAAATAATGTTATCAGAGAGGACTTAACTAAGCCTGGGTCAATATCAGAATATTACATTAGAAATTATTGATACTCAAAATTTTTTAAGTTAATAAAATTAGTTTTTTTCAATAAATTATCTTGTCAGTCTTCCTTTAACTTCACTAAAAGTACAATGAATTTAAAAAAAAAAGCATAAACCAAAGTTAACACAATAAATTGAAATCAAACAGCCCTATAAAAGATTCCTGATATCAATATAGCTATATGAATTTCAATAGCTAAACTAATTTTTTGCATACCTTTGAAAACAAAACTTTATCAGTAGCCTATACTGTATAGGTAGGTAATGTACTCCCCTTAAAATACCATACTGTATTTATAGGCCTATTAAGGAAGTCTGCCTTAAATTTATTTTTAAAAGTACTGGTAGTATGGTAGCTATTGGTAACCAGTTTGGGATTATACAGTGTACTGGCCTTTGAATGAATTTTATACTGATACTTACATATCTTACAAAGGTTATGGCGTTTTACTTATAAATTAACCCTATAGAAACCTAATTCATTAAAAAAAAACAACCAAGCTATTAACCTATACTGAAAAAAGTCCACTTCTTTGGGTATACCAGTGCCTAACTATTGTACTGTACGTACATGATAGGGCCTAAAAGTTGTTAAGCCTTTTGAAAGCAAACTACTTTAAATAAAATTGGCCTAACTAAATACATTTTTATGCATTTATATAATTGAAGATAAGCAAAATAGACATCATTTTCTATAAGAGTGTATTCCATCACTAACCAAAAAGGTCTTGGACCTTGTTAACTGTAAATAATATATAATTCTTATGTTAGGCCTCACTTAGAATACTGCATTCAAACCTGGTCCCCTCACCAAAGAAATGATACCAATATGCTTGAAGGTGTGTAACATAGAGCAACCAAGCTTATTCCCAGCTTAAGAAGATTGGAATACGGGGGAAAGATTAAAGGAACTGGGCAGTGGGCATGTTTAGTTTTGAGTGTGTGTATTTGAGGGGAGATATTTTTAACATCTACAAATGTTAAAAATGTTAAAAATGTTTTCACATTTGGACAATTTAGATGTAACTTTTTCTTATTAGTCTGATGGAAGAACTGGAGGGCATAATAAGAAAATTAGAAAACAGACTTGTAGACTGGATTTACAAAAATACTTTTTCAGTCATGTAGTAGTAGATTTTTGGAATGACTTACCAAATGATGCAGTAGCTCCTTAGTTAGTTTTACGAAAAAGTTTTTAAGAAAATGTTGGGAGTTTATAAATTGTGTCAATAGTGTATATTTTTAGTTTAAGTTATGTAGGCTACTTTGGTAGCTGTGTAAATAGTTTTATGTTAATTAGCCAACTTGATAATGTCATTTTTCAAAATGTTATGAAATATACCTCTTGACTTAGATAACCTTGATAGGCCCAAGTGGCTTCATGTTTTCCAAATAAAATGTAGGGCTAATGTAATGCTAAGCCCTATTACAGTACTTGAATTTATAATTTGGCATTAACAGTAACCAACTAGGCCTATATTAAACCTAATGCCTAGTTTAAATTTTAAGCTAACATAACTAAATACACAAAACAAAGCTGTACACCTATGTAGTCCTAGGCTTACATCAATACACAGGGTGTCCCATAAGTCTGGCATCATAGGAGAAATTCATATTTTTCTATTTCTACAAACCCTAATTTATGTTCGGGATGCCAATTTCCCATCCACCATTCTGTTCCAGTGACGAGGCTGTTTTTTATGGAAATGGTGAGGTAAATTGACAGAACACCCGCTACTGGTCTCGAAACAACCCTCACTGGTATACCTCTTCAAAGGAACAAGGTGCATCTTGGGTGATGGTATGGTGTGGCATTTGGAAGGATCGCATCATAGGCCCCCTCTTTTTTGATGAACATGTCACTGGAGGCACCTACCTACGTATGCTCAAGGAAGAAGTATTTCCCAGTGTCTTGAATGAAGAAGGAAATTTCCCAACATGGTTCCAGCAAGATGGCACTCCTGCACATTACAGCACCCAAGTAAGGGAATACCTGTACCAACAATTCCCTGGTCATTGGATAGGAGGTCGATGGCCTGTGGAATGGCCAGCTAGAAGCCCGGATCTCACACCACTAGATTTTTATCTCTGGGGCCATTTGAAAGCACTGGTATACACAGAGAAAATTAGGAGTGTTGAACATTTGCGGCAGCGCATTATTGGGGCATGTAATACCATTACTCCTGACATCATTCACCGTGTGCTTGCTGACTGGGTATCACGTCTGAATTTGTGTATTGAAAACAATGGTGGACATATTGAGCACATTCTGTAAATAAAAGCTTTTGTTTTGCCTTTTATTATTATTTTTCCTATGATGCCAGACTTATGGGACACCCTGTAGAAAAGTCAATTTCATCTATACTATTACACATCTTTTCCTTTTATTCCCTACTGAACTGAAGTGAATTGAATCCCATAAAGTGGGGCTATTGGGCCCAGTTTTTTTTTATATTATTGTAAGATTAAAAAGACACATTGCACAATTCTGAGTTTTATTTCACCATTAAGTACCATTGTTGCTGGGGCTGTGCATGATATAAAAGAAATTAAAATATCTAACAGTAAATGAACAAGACCGTAAATAAGACCCGGGCCCATTTGCCCCACAAAATGGGGCTAATGGGCCCAGAGGTCAAAATATGGCTTTAAAGTAGCAGAGATGAAACAAATGTTCCAGAAAAACACAAAGGTGTTCTATTGTCACATATTTTAACGCAGTAAGCCATAAATAAGACTTTAGTATAACAGAAAATACCACACTTTAATTATTTGTCTCTTATTTATTCTTCCGCAATACGAATAGTTTTAGTCTTATTATAGAAATAAAGTAATATACTGTATTTGTTTCCTGAACATTAACCTAGCCTGGTAGTGGGCCTGCCCATTGCCCAATACAATATCACCCAGACCCTACTGGGCTCATTTACCCCACACAAAGTAAGCCCAATAACCCTGAGGGTTTTATTTAGACCAGGGGTGGGGAAACCCTCGCCCGTGGGCAAAATTTCGCCCATGAGCTAATTTCAATTCGCCCACTTAGGTATTTATTATTTACTAAAAATTATTTATTTACAGCCCAGCAAATAGCTTTTTAAAATACATCTTATATACAGCGTGTCCCAAAGAAATGTATACCCACTTTGTTCAATAATACCAGCTATGAGGATAATAAATATATTACTTTTTATATGTTTTTTAATAAAGAATTTTCTCCTGAATCTAAATATGTAATTATTTTTATTAAAAATTGAAAAACAAAAAAGTTACAGATGTTTAAATTATAATTATTATTTTCGAGACTTCATGTGCAATATTTTCTAATATTTTTGCACGTATACGAGATAAGTTTGAAACCGATGGCACTGTGCAAAACTTACAAAAACAATGTTCTGGAAGACATCGAACATCTTAGATAACGTGTCATTTAACCATGGAATTTGTAAATTTTTTGAATTAACTAATAATTACAACATTTATGCTTCAATATCAACACTAAACATAAGTATCTCAAAACAGTCGGTTAAAATATTAGAAAATATCGCACATGAAGTCTCGAAAATAATAATTATAATTTAAACATCTGTAAAGTTTTTGTTCTTCAATTTTTAATAAAAATAATTACATATTTAGATTCAGGAGAAAATTCTTTATTAAAAAAACATATAAAAAGTAATATATTTATTATCCTCATAGCTGGTATTATCGAACAAAGTGGGTATACATTTCTTTGGGACACGCTGTATATAAGCTTAAAATTTGCCAGACGCCCGGGGAGGTGTTTATGTTATCAATTTTCGCCCTTGGTACTGAAAAGTTTCCCCACCCCTGATTTAGACCCACAATGTAGACAAAGTTAAAACTTCATTGATGGCTACCTTATTATATTTATAGTTTATACAAAAAAAAAAGACACATTCCTTCATGTTGCACTAATGCCTAGTAGCTATTTCCCATGATCCAGAATGTGAAAAATTTTGAAAAAACAGAAAATATGCTCCTTCAAATTCTTAAAAACTGTTAAGATGCGCGTTATTTCTTAAGTAATTATTAAGGATTCAAATGCATATCTAAAAACAAAAAAAATTCTTCTTCAACATAGCATAATAAACCAATTAACTTAGGGCAGGCCCAATTACACCAATAAATAAAATTTTAAAATTTTTGTCGTTATAATAATTTTAACATAAATATTGTAATTGTGAAATTGGAATATTTATTTAATTTAATTTGGCCCTTAAGATTTAGGCTTTACTGGGCTCTTAATTAAAAATAAAACTTATTATTATTGTTAATAATATATAAATCATGAACTAGAATTATTAATTAGAGTATATATTAATCTTAAGTTATTATTATTATGATAAAACAAATACAAAGTCTTTACTGAAGGGGTAATGATACCAACACTATACACAGAAATCAACATTAGACAAGACTTGCGTAGGCTATCTGGAGTAATTTGCAGTATATAAAGTCCAACTTGCAGTCTAGCAAGTACCATATTCAGTCCATAATAAAATTAGCCCATAGCTCTTGATACCCTCGCACCCAATGTTTCTCAAAATACTATTATTTTGGTTTTAGAGATACTCAGAATAATTCAGTTCTCTGAAATATACAATGGTAGTAACAAATTTTGGAGAGGAAATGGCTTAAAGGTATAATGAGAGAGAATATCATATAGGTATATTAAATTTTAGGCCTAATGCTAAATACAAATATATAATTTACAATTTAAACAATTCCCACTTATGCTTCATACTTCAAGCATGATCATAGGGCTAGAGCCTATATCAAAAAAAGGTTAGGTCAATTTGGCCAGAGAACATGATATAATACATATATAGCCTAGTTCCCCGCAAGGGGGTTCTAAGCTCGTGCTCTTGAGTGCTCTTTGTGCTCGTTTGTACGTGCTTGTTCCTGGAGGTTTCACGTGCGCCCTCCCGGCCCTAGCACCCAAGGATGATGGGGCTCGACCCTGCAGTCCTTGGTCTTTTTCCACTTCGACTGTCCCCTCCACCCTTTCTTTTTCCTCTGTCTTTCCTCTCACTTTTTCCGCTGAGATATGCCCTTTTAAATAGAGGCAAATCGGTTCTTCCCGAACTTAAAAAAAAAAAAAAATATAGCCTAGTTATTTCGACCCAATTCTGTTAGACAGTTAGGCTACTAATAATGCCAGGTTAGGTTAAGTTGCATTAGGTTAGAGTGTCTAAGTAAGCCCAGTAAAGCCTAAAGCTTAAGGGCCAAATTAAATAAAATAAAATAAATAGTCAAGCTCCACAATTATTTATGTCATTGTAAATTGTAAAACCAATATATTTATTGGTGCTCTTCCAATATGTGCTCTACCTTAAAATTTACATTCCAATACGTGATCTACCTTAGATTATTCGGATTAGCAGCAGGTACGTTAGTTAGCCTTATAAGACTAACTAACGAAAATATCATGACTTAACCTAACCAATCATCAAGGGCGTATAGTTGACCTAATGATTGGTTAGGTTAAGTCATGATATTTTCGTTAGTTAGCCTTATAAGGCTAGTTTCACGGTAGAGCACGTATTGGAATATGGTAGATCACAGTTTCGCGGTAGAGCACATATTGGAAGAGCACCTATTTATTTTATTATTGATAAAGGTTATTCAATTCAATAAGTAGTCAAGGAGAGGCTGAGTTAGTTGGTCAAGTGGATCTTTAGTATAAAATTATCTTGACTCTTAGCACAATAAAAAATTATGTACACTTCCAACTGAACAAGAATAAAGATATACAGTACTTACAATAATTAGGTCCTCACCAACCATTACAAAATAATGTAACTTTATATCTAGTACATACAGTGTGTTCAGCTATGACTGACTTGGTTCTTAAGCTAAAAAACCTAACTACCCTTTTTATCCTAAGGAGAATGGCTCCTTACACAGTCTAATGGAAGAGAAACAATCCATCCATAGTTTAAGGTGACTATAGTACCAGCTGAAAGACAAATAAATGCCTTCAATACCGTACACACTACACAGAGAATAAGAGCTAATAAAATACGCAAGATGAAGCGACTCATATACAACAAGGCTACCTTTCAATAGTCATAAATGTATTTTATTTTTAAATAGTTGGCTACAATAACAACTGAAGCTAAAAATCAAAATAGGTCAAATTTGATAAGGAATTCAATATCTTTAAACCTGCACTTATAATAAAGTTATAAGATTTATCACAAATATGATAACTTATTCAATGTGCATTTTAGCCCAAGAACCAACTGGCTAAGTTAAGCTAGGTTAGGATGGATTAGATTAGCCTGTTCAAGCTGTTTCTTAGGCAAAATGAACCTGTGACCATTCTACATAATACATGCAACTTTATTACACTAATAATAACTGAGCTAATGGCTTAATAAAATTTATACACACATCTATAAAGAATGACGATTAGATATTTAAAGTTAAAATTATTTTTATTGACTGGTAAAATTCCAGAATCTAGACACACAGTTCAGAGACAGTTCATAATTACTAAGCTATTAGGCTAGCTAGTGTATGGACTTTGTCTCTGAACTATCTACATTCTGGAATTTTACCCATTAACTTAATATAAATTACAGTATTAACCTATGGATGGTTAATACAATATAGTAATCCCTCCACAATTCCTCCTAATTCATAACATTTTTGTTCCAAAATATAGTACTGAAACCTCTAATAATTCATAATATTCAAAATTGAAAGAAATATTCTGAAAAGTAACTGGCTAATTCTGCTCAATTCATGATCATTCCAAATCTTAATTCTGCAATTCATAATGTAGCTATGTACTATTATTTTTCATTTTAATTTGTAGCTATTCCTCAATTCAAACAGAAACATGCATAAAATTTAATAAATTTATCGCAAATTATATTCTGGAATCATTATGAATTGCATGAACATTGCAATATTTCAGAATGGAGTATCTAATTTAGAATATTATGAAATATTTGGAAAAGCTTGAGCCCTTATTATTCCAAATAGTGCAGAAGGATTAGCAGTAAAATCATAGTTTAGCACTGTAAAAAAAATTTTTTTTTGCCAATATCCTATTTTGGTGTTTCATATTATTCAACCAACCAAAAATAAAAGCACTCCAACACTTTCAAATTACTTGTTTATATTAATTAGGTTAATTGAATGCCCGGTTAGGTCAACTGTACATCCTTGATGATTGGTTAAGTTAAGTCGATATTTTCGTTAGTTTTAATGAAAATATCATGACTTAACCTAACCAATCATTAAGGGCATACAGTTGACCTAACCAGGTATTCAATTAACCTAATTAACATAAAAGGTAATTTGAAAGTGTTGGAGTGCCATTTATTTTTGGTTGGTTGAATAATTTGGAATGCCAAAATAGGATATCACCAAAAAAAAAAAAAATTTTATGATGCTAAACTATGATTCTACCAGATTAGCTACTATAATTACTTTTATACTGCAATAAATTATAAAAGTAGGGTAAATAACCTATTAAGTTTTAGGTATTGGTACATTTTTTTTTTTAATCCCTGACTGGCTGAAAGTTGGTCATGCAGGAAATAACTAACCAACCTCAACCTGTGCAACCTAATGTAGACAAAACTAAGACTCACCCCAAGTGGTCCAATGGATGAAATGAGTGGATTACCAAAATCTGCTGTTCCCAAACTTAATATTTGCCAAAAATAAATTAAACTTCTTATACAATAATCAAAGTAACCTTAAATATAAGGCAAAATTACGGATGCCAAATACACTTCAGAGTCCATATGCACTAATTACTAACCTAACCAACCCTAGCCTAATCTAACCTAATTACCAAACTGTTATGAACTCTGTCTCTAAACTGTATCTGGTATCTGGACTTTTGCCAAATATAATTTGTTTGGAGCTGATCTATTTCCATTTTTAATTAGGCCCCTACATCTTACAATATCAATATATGAGAAATATGGCTGAAGTGATGCTTACGAGTCAAAAAAGAGGAGTGAAGCAACTGCAAATACTTTAGAAAACAAGAAAGTAACACAAATTCCCCCTCCAATAATACTATTACTCTAAGAGAGAGAAATCCTCCTCCAGATCTGAAACTAATTTTTTAGCTAGCTCAAAATATGACATATCAAACTGCTATCAAACTTCCCTGTTTAGTTACAACAGACCCCAAATATTTTTATTAACATCTAGGCCCTATTCATATTCAAGTCACTACCATATTGCATACAAAGGCACTTTCATAAGATTTTCTGTCTGCTTAAATTATAAGTCCATTAAAAAAAATTGCTCATTCACACTAAAGCATATTTTTTTTGCCAAACCGCTACTGCTACAAACTGGGGCAATTCCTAAATCCTTTAGTTTAGATATTAATTAAAGATAGGCCTACATACTTTATTTTAATAGTTGTGTGTACAGTAGTAGCCTAGCCTAAGTTTAATTTAGTAGGCTAGGCAAAGATTGTCAGGAGAGCCAATGTCATTTTATTTTCTATTAAAGTACTTGGACAGTGCTCACAAAAGTAGTTAGTGAACTCATTAGACTATAGCTACACCAATCTTTTCTAGCTAGAGAGATGTAATTTGAATAAGGGCCTAGGTCTTAAATGTCTAAAGCACTCGGTTGTTAAAGTCTGGGACTAACTCATGCTAAGTTGGTGTAAGCCACTATCACTGTCAAGGACATAAACTAGCTAAGCCTGCCATAAAATCTAACCTAACTTGGTCTAGCCTACCATAAAATTAAAAACTATTTAAACCTGCGTATGATGGCTGTCTCGAAAACTGAAAAGGTATCACAAGGTAAATTTCAGCCATTCAAATACCAACTTAAATTATATGCTTATAGTTTTTGTGACTACATGTTTTGTCTACGTCTTAAGGCCAATTCTACATAGGCCCTAGCCATGAATGATGGTCGAGTTTTATGGGGCCTACCATTTTCTGCAGGATCGCCTTTCTTTGCTGTGGCAGCATTTCCCATCGTTTACTTATTGGAAGACAATTCAGCTTCGAGATATGGAAACTTATTAATTTTTATGAATTAAAACAGTTTAAATATAAACACAATTTTAACTACCCAAATTACGGCATAGCACAAATAGACACATAATTTACAGCCTCCCTTCTCTAACTCATTTCTTACACTGGCTCATCGCGGATGAATATTCATGTACAAACTATTGCTTACTTAACGAAGCAAGGTTATTGTTTGTTCCTAAATATTTTATTAGGCTCACAAAATACTGAAATGTAATAATCAGGTATACAATTATGAAAGTTAATATATTTTATAAGTTTATATAAATCCTTACAATGATCAATTTATTTGGGTGGTTCTAAGTCCAAAATGGCTGTCTCAACTCTATATTCTTGTTACTATAGTAACCAATGTTGTCTGCTACCTGTGACTATAAATAACCATATTTAAATTGAGGTTATATAACAATTATTTAATTGTTGAGAGTTGTTGTCTTATGCATATACACTTATTACAATATTTATTTTTTAAGTAAGTGTTATTCTACAGTTATTATTTACTGTATTTTATTTAATATCATTTATTTGAATTCATTTATAGGTCTGCAGCCGGATCTTTAAATTGAAGAAAATAGAAGTTTCAGCATTTAACGGGGATAACTATCAAAATGTACAATCCATAGCTGAGCATTTTATCCTTTTATTTTTCTTTATTATGATTATATAATAGTAAATTAAAGTTTACATTAGTTATACTTAAATATTATTTATATAACAAACTTAAAAGTAATTAGGTAACTGGGATATGCCTCGATTTGTCAGGAAAAACATGAAAATAATCTATATTATATGAAATATTCTTTACACATACATTGAGTGCCTGAAAGGAATATTCCCCCAAAATTGTATTTTTATCAGCGTTTGAAAACCTCCCCTAAATGCAATGGTCTGTAATTTAAACAGGTGTTACCCTAATTGCCCATTCTTTACGGGACATGTCTTGTGACTACAGAACATGTTAAATATAGGTACCTACATCATCATGACTGGCAACACTTAAAGTCAGATTAATATTTACGTGTTTTATATATTTTACCTTATATTCATAAATGAACAGTTGTTTCTCTGTTACAGTAAATGTATACTGTAATTTACAGTCATATCTGATGTCTTAGTTATAATTTCCAGTTGTTTTTTTCAATAATTTTCTGGTTATTTTCTGAATTACACGTTCTGCATCTCATCAACATCTGCGATACATTTACACTTGTTATTTCACAGATAAATAACTAGTGAAATGAAAATCACACACACACACACACACACACACACACACAGAAAATGAGGATTAAGGACAAATTCTCAAAATGATAAAGAATCTAATAACAAAATCTTCGACAGACTGAATTATCGAAACGTAATTTAATCCAATCTATCCTATACTAATTTAACCTAACAATCTTCCCAGACTTTACTTAATCTAACCTATTAACCCTTGAAGGACTGAAGGTACAAATCGCTAACGTTTCAAATACAAGCATTCATAACTTCTTAACCCTACAAAAAATTCAGGGCTTAAAGGGTTAAATCAGGTTAAATTAAGGTCCGAGTATTTGATCTTTCGACGATTTAGTACTTGGATCCTTTTCATTTCAAAGAATTGTCATCTTTCTTATCGACAGGATGATAACAGAAAATATACTTTATAAAATAATATTTGAAAAGGGGTACGGTTTACAATCAATTTGGACTAAATGCAATTGCCTTTATTTTATAAGACGCATTGCTTTTACTTCTTTAATTTACTTCATTTTCACGTAAATGTTAATTGCCTTAATTCATAACCTAAGAAAATTAGACCTAAATCTAGTTTTTCGATAATATATATATATATATATATATATATATATAAGCAAACAACCACAGGGAAAAGGAAAAAGAAACACGAAATCCGAGCGCTTTCGTGATATATTCACATCTTCAGGGAAAAACAAGTAATAGGCAGATTTTACAAAGTAAATGAGTTAAATACACAAGTGAAAAAAATTCCCAGTCGCCAACTCAATTTAAAAACCATAAAACACTCTAAAGATTTTTTCAATAGATATCTTAATCTGAAGGAAGCTAAATTATTGAATATAAAAGAACTATATAGATGAAATTAGACAATTAACAATTAACGGATTTTGTGTTTCTTTTTCCTTTTCCCTGTGGTTGTTTGCTTATTAATAAGATCACGTGTTATTCTGTGATTTTACTGATATATATATATATATATATATATATATATATATATATATATATATATGTGTGTGGCTGATATTCAAATTAAACGCGTGAACTTCTTTATTTTTAAATAATCCGCAGAAAATAATAAACATACACCCTAGTACTTTCGAATTTATTTCAACTCCTCTTCATGGGAACTGAAAATGAGTTGAAATAAACTCAGAAGTACTCGGAGTGGATATTTCACTTTTCCTGAGAGTTATTTCAATATATATATATATATATACATACAGTATATATATAGAGAGAGAGAGTTACAAGGAGTTACAAGGACAAGAAGTACCTCAAAAGGCCTTGCGGCCCATACCGAGGAGGTACCAATGGCAACTGGTGCCAGAGAAAAATTCCTACACATTGTCACAAATGTCACAGCTAGCTTCTCCAAAGTAAGCATTTGGAATTTTGGAATTATAAAGTAATAATAATAAAGCTATATAAATTATTTTCTTCAAGAACACTAAACATCTGCGAATTGGATCCATGAATAAAATCCACAGGATAGTCCATTTCCAATATTAGATATATGATTCCGTGTTAGTCTTCTGAGGTGATACGTAGTCTTTAAATTCTAGTTATATCTGATCTGCTCAAATCAACAGACTGAATAATAAAGAGCTTAGAAATTTAGCTACGTCGTTTGTCCATGGGATGCACCCTATAAAATATTCTTTATATGTCTAACGAATCGATTTATCCTCAATATACAGGGTGATCCCAAAAGGTGTTCGCAAAAATAACTTGTTACATAAAAAATTTCGGGTACACCTTTTAGAATCATCCTGTATAATGAGGTGATGTAAATTGGCAAAGTTCAGTGTAAAAAAGGATTTCTCAGAATTTTTTATGGCGTTTAGCTTGGAAGGGTTTTTCTGGTCTGATTTTACTTAATTAAGTCAGTTTATTTTGGCGACCTATTTTTTTAAAGATTCTTTTTGCTTAATCTTAGAAGGCCAGTGTGGGACCGCACACATAGTGACTAGTGTCGGATCTACGTAACCTCAAAATGAAAATTACTGTACATTTATAGGTTGAATTCCGACATCATTTCCAGGAAAACAAATGTACTTTTATTGTGATAGGCCACGCTGGCCTTTTAGGGTTAATATTATTAAAAACGTTTTGTATAAAGACACCTTATTAAAAAGGAGAAAGTATAATAAAATAGTGTAAATACAGGGAGCTGCAAAAGTTTTGGTTTATATATAGTGTTAAAGACCTCAGTTAGATGTAATTTATGGAAATAATTAAAAAATGAATGTATAATGAGAAACAAGATGAAGAAAATTTGTACTGATTTGTACTCATTAAGAATCAGAACGTTTGGGACTTTAAGGCTAAGTGTAAGAATGCTAATTTTTAAGTAATACGCAGTAAGCACAGATTTTTTATACTTTTGTCGAGACGCCCAATGAAGAGAAGATGGATGAGAACAGACGTTCTTTCAAAAGAGAACAGTTCACTGAGTCAATACATAATTCCTTAACATGAATAAAATTAAGCGCCTTAATATTGACCACTTTAGCGGAATCTGGCTTTACACGATACTCAATCACAATTTACTGATTTTATATTGGAGGTCTGTTGGTGTCACCGAGAATCTGATACAATGTGAATTCCGAATGAGAATTGATAGTCTTGGTTATTTATAACCATATAAAGAACCACAAAGTTGGAGCGTTAGTTAGCTACATTGAGAGTGCATTGTCACTCGCGTTGCTCATTGGAACCCATACGAAACTCATCTCTAACTATTACATAAAAACAATAAAAATTATTCTATATATAGAAGGTGAGACCTCTTTTTTATACTGAATAACCCGGTCAAAACGTTTAATGATAAGTTTATCTCCCAAAAAGGTCTGACGACATCAAAAAGAACATAATTAAAACCTAGACTTCAGCATCATTGTTCATTTCATCATCGATTTTGTCTGTGGCACACTGACTGGCACAGTGTCATCTCCTCTCTATCGCAGTTTTTGAGGGGAAAAGTTTATAACGATTCATCTTAAGTTTTTTAAATGAACTTGTTAAAGGTTTATTATAAGAACGCGTTTTTTTTAAACTGAGAGAAGCGAGGATGTACACACGGGAAAATATTTATCGAAAAAATAAAATGTTGAAAAGCACCAGAAATTAATAATTACCAATTAGTGAGGTGAATTAACAGCTTCGACGCGTAATCTTTCAGACTTTGCATTGGAAGACAAGAGGCACTCAGTCAAAAGGAACGGAGATTGCGATGGAAACTACTTTTAATTATTTACTAGGAGAAACGTCTTGAAATGAAATATTTATTTCTGCCCAACGAGAAATTAAAAATAATATGAAATGACATTTTGTTTCTTGCATTTCTTCTCCTTTATAAGGAAGTATACATGAACTGTAAGATATTTACGAACACACACAGATCACACATGAGTTATGTATGTACATATGTATTTTTTATGCAGGAAGGAAGGAACAAGGGCAAATGCCCGCAAAAGCGCCCCTCCCATAGAAGAAGAAGAGAGCCAAAAATCAAGGTCCGGGGTTTTCGAGATGCCTAGACACTCTGCGTTTGAAAGATGGGAGGTCATAGACAGGAGGAAAGATGGATTGAGAAAGATTGTTCCAGAGTTGGCCGGTTGAGTAGATGAAAGATTGAAAATACCGATTAAACCTTGCGTTAGAGAATTGGGCAGAAAAGGAATGAGAAAGTGTCGAAAATCTGGTACTGCGTGCTCTCCTTAAAGGAGGAGGAGGTATGCAGTTAGAGAGTTCAGAAGAGCAATGTCCGTTATGATAGCGATAGTAAAGAGAGAGTGAGGCAACAGTGCGGCGAAAAGAGAGAGATTGAAGACAATCGGTAAGAGGCGGGGGATTGATGAGACGAAAAGCCTTTGATTCCATCTGGTCAAGTACGGCTGTATGGGTTGAACCACCCCACACATGAGAAGCATACTCTATACAGGGGCGAACGAGACCCCTGTACAGAGACAGCAACTGAGTGGGGGTGAAGAAACCGCGGAGGCGTTACAGCACACCTAACTTCTTAGAAGATAAATGCAAAAAACTTCACTTTTTTACGTGAAGGTCAAAATAGAATAAAAACCCACTCTAATAGACAGAGTTTATTTCCACGACAGTTTCGACGCCCACTGGCATCCTCCTCGGGTCTCCTCTGTCTATTAGAGTGGGTTTTTATTCTTAGAAGATGTTTTAGAAAGAGAGTATATGTGATCTTTCCAGGAAAGATCGCGAGAAAAGGAAGCGCCAAGAATGTTAAGCGAAGAGGAAAGATTGAGTTGTGTTGTTGAAGGTAAGGGGATAGTCGTGTGGAAGATTGTGACGAGTAGACAGATGGAGGAACTGAGTTTTTGAGGCATTGAAAGCCACAAGGTTTTCTCTGCCCCAATCAGAGATAGCAGAAAGTTCAAAGGTCAGGTGCTCCATAGCCGCCCCACTCGAGTCGTGGAGTGACTGTTGAGAGGAACGCTTTGGGAAGCGGGTGGAGAAGTGGAGAGGGGAATCATCGGCATAGGAGTGAATACGACAGGAAGTGCGAATTGAAAGATCATTAATAAATAAAAGGAAAAGAGTGGATGACAGGACAGAACCCTAAGGAACACTACTGTTAATAGCTTTAGGAGAAGAACAGTGGCCATCTACAACTGCAGCTATAGATCGGCCAGAAAGGAAATTAGAGATGAAGGCACAGATAGAAGGATAGAAACCGAAGGAGGACAGTTTCGAAATTAAAGATTTGTGCCAGACTCTATCAAAAGCTTTTGATATGTCTAGCGCAATAGCAAAGGTTTCACCGAAATCCTGAAAGGAGGATGATCAAGAGTTAGAGAGATATGCAAGAAGACGCCAGTAGAGCGTCCCTTGCGGAATCCATACTGACGATCTGAAAGAAGATTGTGAGAAGGAAAGTGTTTAAGAATCTTCCTATTAAGGATAGATTCAAAAACTTTGGAAAGGCGAGAAATCAAAGCAATTGGACGATAGTTGGACGGTTGAGAGCGGTCACCCTTCTTTGGGACAGGCTGAATGAAAGCGAACTTCCAGCAGGAAGGAAAAGTACCAGATGAGAGACAAAGACGAAAGAGTTTGCCTAGGCAGGATGTCAACACAGAAGCACAGTTCTTAAGAACAACAGGAGGAACACCATCAGGACCATACGCCTTCCTAGAGTTCATCCCAGATAGTGCAGAAAAAACATGTCTAGCAGAGATTCTAGTTTCAGACATAATAGAGTCAGAGGTGGGAGGAGATGGAGGAACAGCACCGGAATCGTCCAGGGTTGAATTGTAAGCGAAAATTTGAGCGAAGAGTTCGACTTTGTCAGGAGAAGAGACGGCAACCGTGCCGTCAGAATGGAAAAGAGGAGGGAAAGAAGAGGAAGTAAAGTTGTTGAAGAGGTTCTTAGTTAGATGCCAGAAAGAGCGAGAAGAATTAGAATTGGATAGATTTTCACATTTTTGTCGGATGAAGGAATTTTTGGCGAGTCGAAGAACAGATTTTGCACGATTCTGGGCAGAAATATAAGCTGAGTGAGTGTCAGGAATTGGATTTCGATGGTACCTTCTGAAAGCCTCTTCTCTGTTGCGAATAGCATTAGAACAAGTAAAGTTAAACCAAGGTATTTTTTTGCATTAGTATTAGGAATAAAATATGGAATGTACGCCTCCATGCCGGAGAAAATCACCTCTGATACGCTCAGCACACCCAGAAGGGCCCCGGCCACGGAAGCAGTAATCATTCCATGGGAAATCACACAAGTACTGCCTAAGAGCCTCCCAATCAACGGCGCCAAAGTGCCTAAGGCGCCTCCCCTTGGAAGGATCCAAAAGGCCGAATTGGAGCGATAGGACAAGAAACAGATATAAGATTGTGATCGGAGGAGCCCAACGGAGAGAAAAGTTTCACAGAGTAAGAAGAAGGATGAGAGGTAAGAAATAAATCCAGAATGTTGGGCCTATCTCCAAGGCGATCGGGGATACGAGTAGGGTGCTGTACAATCTGCTCTAGGTCATTTAGGATAGAAAAGTTGTAAGCTAGTTCACCAGGGATGTCAGTGAAATGGGAAGAAAGCTAAAGGTGGTGGTGAACATTGAAATCTCCTAAAATGGAGATTTCAGCAAAGGGAGAGCGGGAAAGAATGTATTCCACTTTGGAAGTGAGGTAGTCAAAGTGGAATACATTCTTTATATGTATGTACATTGAATGTATGAACATTTGGATGTATGTACATTCGTTCTTCTCAAGGCAGTTAAAAATACATGCAGAAGAAATACAGATGTAATATTTCATGATAGCGTGCGCACACACACACACACACACACACACATGTGTGTGTGTGTGTGTGTGTGTGTGTGCACATCTCCGAATAAGCAAGATACCAACTTTTTTAAATCCATATACAGTATATAAAAAAAACAAATTAACAAAACCTAATTTAACCTAACCTATCCTTAGTGTCATTGAATTTCGGACGCAATTAAGGGTTCGAAGTTGTTTTCCGTTAAGTTATTAAATAGTGAGGTACTCGCGAATCTAGCATAACCTAATCTAACCTAACCAAACATTAACTAACCTAACCTAGCGTAGCCTAACCTAACTTAATCAGGACCAACATGTCTTTATTTCGCCAATAAATTTTTTTATAGATTTTTATATATAAATTTTATTAATGTTCCGAGGTACGAAAAGCGTTATCTCATAAAAAATTACCTGAGTACATTAGTGAATTAAAACACATTTGACATTACCTATGTTCAGTTGCCTACGCGCGCGCGCGCACACACACACACACACACACACCCACACACACACACTATATAATATATATATATATACAGTATATACAGTATATACAGTATATATATATATACCGGGTGTCCGAGAATTATCTGTACAAGTTTTGGCTGTTATTAAAAGTCAACCATGAAGTGAAGAAATTCCAGTGTTGTCCCATTTTACAGAGAATCTCATTAAGTTTTTTCTGATACCAAGTTTTGCCAAGTTTTTTAGAAATTCCAGTGTGTCCGAAAATTATCTGTACAATTTCATCTTTTAATAAAATTCTTGATAACACACGTAAAATTCTTAAACAAGATTATTTAGAATCTGTATTTTCAAAAGTTTCTTTTATTAAAGTAACGTTGTTACAAACATTCGATATGTGCACCATCAGTGATTCGCAAAACATCCAATCGATAACACAGCTCAACAAAAAAAATTTTTTGTTTCGTTGCCAAGGAAATTCGTACGAATTTAGGGTATTTTGGGGTTGCTGAATTCCAAAATGAAAGTAGTTTTTCCGATTTGGCTCTAGTTCTTGAGATAATGAATACCCTCAATTAATAGGAAACGTAACCATAACGCGTGCATATGGGAAACTACCGGAACATTCTAGATGGTGAGACACGCGAATATTCTTAGTGTTTACTCCGCGATCATTCTAGAATATTTCCCCTCCGTATATAAGTCATCGGCCACCCAACCAGTAAGTAGGCTCCGCCTGAACATTAAATTTTTTGCATTTTTACGTGTTTCAATGGGGTACCAATTATCTCATAAATTAGAGCCAATCTAGCAAAACCTTCGATATGTGCACCATCAGTGATTCGCAAAACATCCAATCGATAACACAGCTCAACAAAAAAAAATTTTTTGTTTCGTTGCCAAGGAAATTCGTACGAATTTAGGGTATTTTGGGGTTGCTGAATTCCAAAATGAAAGTAGTTTTTCCGATTTGGCTCTAGTTCTTGAGATAATGAATACCCTCAATTAATAGGAAACGTAACCATAACGCGTGCATATGGGAAACTACCGGAACATTCTAGATGGTGAGACACGCGAATATTCTTAGTGTTTACTCCGCGATCATTCTAGAATATTTCCCCTCCGTATATAAGTCATCGGCCACCCAACCAGTAAGTAGGCTCCGCCTGAACATTAAATTTTTTGCATTTTTACGTGTTTCAATGGGGTACCAATTATCTCATAAATTAGAGCCAATCTAGCAAAACCGATGTCATATTCGGAATCAGCACCACAAAGTTACCCCAAAATCACTCTAATATGATTGGCAATAAAATGAGTGTTGACCAGTGTAATCTATGATGAGTAAATCTTTAATTATATTAGTCCTATTAGTATGCTGGAAAGTATTACTGATTCACTACTAATACTGCAGTGATAGATACTTTAATGAGACATCTAGTTATTTTTTACTTTAATTATTGCATATATTGTTTTCCTTTAATGATAAGTATATACTTGATATACTGTACATAAGGTAGTTGTGAAAATGCTTCTTTGATTTTCCTATTACTATCATAAATATAGATCATTTTCTAAATCATAGTATTTTAAGAGCATCATTTTGGTCGCAGACACCTTACCTACAGGATAGCAGCACAGAAATTCATCGCAGGATTTTTCATCATTATAGTTGCCCCCCCCCAACTTTTGAAAGCTAGTTACGCTCTTGGTGACTTTAATTGCGCCAACGTGGATTACGATACAATGCAGGGAGACGCGGAAGGTAATCGTTTAGTTAATTTTCTCGAGGATAGCTATCTTATTCAGAAGGGTGGGGAACGAGGTTGGACAGTATTTTAGATTTAGTAATAACTACGGACGATAGGCTAATCACTGATCTTCAAGTAATAGAACCATTAAGCAATAGCGATCACAATATGGTAGAGTTTGTCCTCTCAGTAAGTCACTCGAAACCAGCTAACTCGACTAAAATTCCTAACTTCCAGCACGCAGACTTTTGTAAATTTAGAAATGAATTGTCACACGTCAATTGGGAAAACGTAATGGGGATCTCCAACGCAAAACTAATGTGGGAATCGTTTGAAACAGTATTTAGGACTATAAATGAAGAATGTGTACCGTACAAGATTAAGCGTGCAAAAGTAAATAATAAGCCCTTGTGGTTTACTTCTAGAGTAGGGGATATTATAAGGAGTAGAGATAGGGCTTATAGGCTACATAAGTGCGATAAAGACAATTTGCGGTTACGAAGCAACTACATATCTCTAAGGCGTGAAGCGAAAAGCGTAATAAAAAAGTCCAAGAGTGATTTTGAAATCTCCATAGATCGTGACGGCAAAGAAAACCCTAAACCAATGGTTCTTAACCTGGGGGGCGCGCCCCCCTAGAAACAGGAATTTCTCTAATTGTATTTGTTATTCTCTTAACGAGAGCATGGGCTGATATTGAGAAGTTATTGAGAATGTTATTTTGATTGAAGGGGGGCGTGGAGGGAAGGACCAATTCCTAGAGGGGGCATGGTAGTAAAAAGGTTAAGAACCACTGCCCTAAACGATTCTTTCAATACGTCAATAACACTGGTCAACACTCATTTTATTGCCAATCATATTAGAGTGATTTTGGGGTAACTTTGTGGTGCTGATTCCGAATATGACATCGGTTTTGCTAGATTGGCTCTAATTTATGAGATAATTGGTACCCCATTGAAACACGTAAAAATGCAAAAAATTTAATGTTCAGGCGGAGCCTACTTACAAATCGCATTGAAATTGTCTCAAATCATACAAAAGTAAACACATGAAATACATAATGGCATTTTATTCGGTCTCACCATCTAGAATGTTCCGGTAGTTTCCCATATGCACGCGTTATGGTTACGTTTCCTATTAATTGAGGGTATTCATTATCTCAAGAACTAGAGCCAAATCGGAAAAACTACTTTCATTTTGGAATTCAGCAACCCCAAAATACCCTAAATTCGTACGAATTTCCTTGGCAACGAAAAAAAAATTTTTTTTGTTGACCTGTGTTATTTCAAGAACTAAATATTTTCCTTCACGTAAGCTAACTTAGATCAAAAGTTGGGGGGGGGGACCTATATTTCCACCCTCAGTTCAAAAGTTGTGGGGGGGGGGGGGGGGGGGGGGGAACCTATATTTCCACCCTCAGTTCAAAAGTTGGGGGGGGACATGTCCCCCCGTCCCCCCCGTTAGTTACGCCCCTGAAAGTCACCCATAACTAAGGCCTGCTCACTACCTATTATTCTCTTAAGTTTACGATACAACGCTTCATCCGTATCAGCTGTTTGATTAGGGGGCCTATATATAACGGCAAGAAGAAGTTTGAAATCGTTCAATTTAAGTTCTGCTATAGTCGAATCTATCGGTTCTGGAATTGTGTGCTTTACTTCTATAACGTTCGCAATATTATCTTTGATATACATAACACCGCCTCCTCGCCTACCTATTCTGTTTTAACAAAAAGTCTATAACTCTAATTTGATACCCCTACAAAGTCACGTGTTTCAGTGCTCAGCCACGATTCATTTATCGCAATTAAATCATAGTCTTTACAAGCAATTAAAGAAAAAAATTCGTTTATTTTATTTCGTATATGTTACTCATACTCTAACCTTTGTGTTATTTTATGCTACACATAGTGTTTATGCGGAAATCAGGTACCTTGAAAATTTTCAGGGCAAATTTTTCCCGCCCCCCGCTCCAGTAAAGTCCCATCCCATACGCCTATATATATATATATATTATATATTTAATTTTATTGGGGTTGTTTAACCTCCATCGCAACATCTAAGGTCAAATGACGGAGGGGACCTACAGCTTTACGTGGGATCCGAATCACGAGTCGCTACATAATCTGGACACGGAGGACGGTCTCCCATCCAACTACTACCCAGACCCAATGTTGCTTAACTTCGCTGATCAACGGGAAGCGGTGTTACGACATTGGCCACGAGGCAGCCCATATATACAGTATATATATATATATATATATATAAGAGTGAGTCCTGGAACTCCCGTTTCTCGTGTCACTATCCTCTCTTTTCTCTGGAGCTGATCATTTTCCCTGTCTCATCTACACTGTGAGCATTCCAGCATGTTCTCAAACACACACTACACACTCTTTTCAAAATTTCTAAAAATGGTATCATGGGCTCTCTCTTCCTTATAAAGGGGGTATTTTTGCTTGCACCATCCCTTGGCCCCTCCTTTCTACACACACACACACACACACACACACACATATATATATATATATATATATATATATATATATATATATATTGTGTGTGTGTGTGTGTTGTGTTTGTGTGTGTATCTGTGTGTGTGTGTGTGTATATACACACAGAGTGAGCATTAAAAATGTTAATGTAATTAATGTTTGTCATGATGACACACACGTATTTATGGCGTTTGCCTAAATTCATTTTATACCTTCTAATTTAGGTTTTAGATAGGAAATTCAAGAAATGACTGACACCCTAAATGAAGTCCTTCCATTTATATATATATATATATGTGTACCGTAGCTGTGGCTAATAATATACATAATGAATAAAAATTATTAATTAATTTCAAATAATTAATTAAATTAATTAGACAGTGAATTTAAATCATTGTGAAGTCATTGGCAAGATATTTATTTTTAATTTTTTTCATTTATTTGTAAAATAAATATTAGAATATTGTAATTTCTGTTACGTTACAATAATACAATAATACTGTCAATTAGACTATTTATTTTATATAATTTGACCTTTAATTCTTTAGGCTTTACTGGGCTCTCAGATTAATTAGAGATACAATGTAATACATGATAATTATATAAATCACGTTTAAATTATGATTAATACACAATCGAACCAACAGTAAAAATACAGTATTAATCTTAAGTGATTAGATACGAAACGAATACAGACAAAGTCATTATTGAAGATATGTTACTGATAGAGTACAAAGAATTAGCAGTTAGACACGAGAAATGAATAAGTAATAGAGTAATGTACATTCAATCCTACGTTTTTATTAGCATTCCATTATTAAAATGAGATTTCTAATTGGTTTTAAACGAATTTAATTTTGAAATATATTTTTATATCAGCACTTAAATCATTTTTTAGTTTTAGTCCAATGAAAAAGGGTAATTTCTGAGATTAAGACAGTCTAAATTGAGGAATAACGCGCGTTGATCTACTTCTAGTCTGATATGAATGAGTTTTAATGAGTTACAAAATATTTATTTATCCACTATAAGTTAATGATTTTGTTCTTACATCCGTAAATGAAAATAAAATGTGTCACTTTGATTACATCTTTGATCTTTAATAATTTTAGCTCTTTAAAGAATGCACTTGTTAGTGCACTTGTTAGTGGAATTTCCCATACAAGGATGCTGTACGTTATATAAGGAAGAACAAGAGAATGATACAGAGTTAATAAAACCTGTTTAGGGACTACGTGTCCACGTTTAAACATTATAGCATCGTGTTTAACGGTCGTTTTAGTCGAGCAGACCTTGTTTTGCTGATGTAAATTGGTATCTATTGGACAAATAACTTTTAAACCAATCACTGATAGCTCTTCTAAAGTCAATATAATTCGTAGAATATTATTGCATATTACATCAAAGGCCTTACTCACATCCATAAATATAGAAATCATTATTTCTTTGTTCTCTTTAGCGACATTTGCACTTTCGATAGGATTTAAAATAGCCATTTCCGTTATTTTAGTTTTACGAAAGCCATATTGATTTCGAGATGATAAATTGTAGGAATCTAAATATTGCTGCACTCTACTTTTTAAAATTTTTTCAAATATTTAATGAATGTACAATAGATAATGAATATACCGGTATGTAATTGGTTGCTAGTGCAGGATCATCCCCTCCTTAAACAGGGGTGTATACAACCAATCTTTTAGCACTGATGGGAATATTCCTTTGGAAATACTTTGGTTAATAATTTTAGTCAAAGTTACGGAGAATTTATCTTTAACAAGCTTCACTATCGGTACAGGAATGTTATGAATGTTATTTTTCGTATTTTTTAGTTTACCAATAATATTCCGGACCTCAGTAGAGGTAGCATGAGCAAAAGAAAATTAATGTAGTGCATGGACTGTGTGGCATTTAGTCCAACGGCGAATGATCATTATTTAGTAACTGTGAACGAAGCTTATCAGCTATTGAAGTAAAATGGTTATTTAAAGAGCTTGTTATAGAAATATCACCAATAATTTCTTTATTACCGACATTTAGATTCTCTATTGAATTTTTCTTAATTTGGTTTCCGAGAAGACTGTGGTCGCCCGTGTGTTTTTCGTCTCGTTTACGTTTGGAAAATCGATCGTTATAATAGTTATATTTTGCAGTTTTCATTAATTTAGTTAATTTGTTTCTATACAGAATATATTGTAGTTTAGGAATTTTACTTTGTAATTACAATTTGAATAATTTCTCTTCGTTCTTTATTGAAATAAAAATTCCTGAAGTGTTCCACGGATTTGCAACACTTTTGAGCGAAACTGTTTTTCTCCTTAACTCCTTCAGAAGTAGAGTCCAATATTTTGGACAAACGCAAATATTAAAAATATGAAATAAGGAGTCATAAAAGAACTTAAATATATGATCTGGATCATTCGCAGGTTTGTCAGTCAAATCGAATATTTTCTACAGCCCAAAATAAATTTTCTTTGTGAACCTCTGAAAATATTCTGTAATATATATATATATATGAAAAATTATTTCACGAAAGTGACACGTGAAAAATATTTATGATGAATAAAACCACGAAGGGAAAAGAAACACAAAGGGGTGCTCAAGCGCTTTCGTCTAATGACATCCTCAGGAACACTGAGTGTTCCTCAGTGTTCCTGAGGATGTCATTAGACGAAAGCGCTTGAGCACCCCTTTGTGTTTCTTTTCCCTTCGTGGTTTTATTCATCATATATATATATATATATATATATATATATATATATATAATATATATATAGAAAGATAGATAGATAGATAGATAGGGTGATGTGAAGAGAATGAATAGTGAGAGAAGTGTGAAAAAAGTGTAGTATAATAGTGAGTCCGTCGGTGTGAAAAGTAGTAGTCCGCATTAGAAATGGAAGGACTCTTTTTAATGAAGATGTTTAGCCTCCTTCAAAACGTCTAAGGTCATATGATGGAGGTGATTTACAGCTTTACGTGGAATCCGAACCGGGGGTCTTACATAATCTGGAGGCAGAGCACGACCCCCACCCCAACCGCGAATGTCATTTAACTTCGTTGATCGACGGGAAGCGATGTTATGACACTGGTCGCGACGTGGCTTCGAAAGAATGTAATTAGTAAATGTGCGAATAAACGAAGCGTTGATATTAATGTGTCACAAAAGTTAACGAGAAATGGAAAGGAATAGAAACATTTTGTGAGTTGTCCGTAATCGTGTAAAGGGACAATGGTCTATCCCTGAATCATAGGGTCTTAGGTTTGAGTAGTTGTTGGATGGGGGACCATCCTCTGCGTTCAGATGATGTATCGACCCGTGGTTCGGATCGCACGTAAAGTTGTTAGTCCCACCCGTCATATGACCTTTGCTGTTTGAAGGAGGTTAAACAAACCCCGACACACACATTGTCTTGAAAGGTAACACTGGATCTGGTGTTAATGTTTTTTGTATCTTTGTGTGACTTCGGTCCCGAATTCAAGAGCCGTGCTCAATCCAGGAAGAATGATAAATGGGGTGTGTGTATATATATATATATATATATATATATATATATATATATATAATTCAGTGCCGTGCATTCGGGGTAAGCTAGATAAGCGCCGCCTACCCTAATAAAAATCTTATTAAAGATATTAAAGACAGTTCCGTATTTTTCAGAATAGTCTACAGTACATACCCACTAACCAGTTATGAAGTTTATCATTAGCTACTAAAGGGTGTTCCAGAAGTCATCACCCCATCTGAAATAGCTGTAACCTTAATTTAATTATTGTTTTTAAATTTTTTTTTCCAGATTGTAGAAGATCATCCACAATAATTTGGAGATGGAACACTACACACCACAACATAATTCTAACATAATTCTAAATAAAATAAATTATTTCCACTTTCTACAGTATTTGTAAGGTGCCCAACTGGGGGAAGGTGGGGTGGAAGGGGGACAACCGAGTCCAACAACATATAACACAGACATAGGCAGACATATATATCTAAAGGACAATTAAATGTGCAGTCATTGACATACAGGTATTATAATGTAATGTCTTTGTTCATAAAGAAAAACAATTAATATGGTCGTGAACAGCGTTGAACTCCATGTAGTTTACTACTCTTATACAGTAATAAGGTTCCATTATAATTACTACAAATCTATATGAACAGCTACTACAATAGAACTTTTGGAGCAAGTGTAGTTTACGTTCCCCTGACGCAAAAGGGGACACAAACTACACTAGGTCAAATTTGGGGAACGTAAACTACACTAGGATCTTTAGGAGACATTTTTTAAATGAATTCATCAAATAAAACGTTAAAACTAACGAAAATATTACGACTTAACCTAACCAATCGTCAATTTATATATATATATATATATATATTTTTTTTTTTAACTGCAAACAACACACAGTATAATTAATGTAAAGAACGACGCTTGTGTAGAAGAGCGTTCCGCACAAAATGAGGATGGAGAACGAACAAATGAAAAGTGAGGTACCTCCCGGGAATCGAACCCGGGATCATCCGATTGCCGGTCAGATATGCTATCCACTACACCAAGGACCTCGATCAATCAGAAGTCGTAATTCTCCTACATACGAGCAGAAACCAATGCCCTGAGGGGGCACCTTCGCATGCCGTACAAATATACATTTGTATATTTGTACGGCATGCGAAGGTGCCCCCTCAGGGCATTGGTTTCTGCTCGTATGTAGGAGAATTACGACTTCTGATTGATCGAGGTCCTTCGTGTAGTGGATAGCATATCTGACCGGCAATCGGATGATCCCGGGTTCGATTCCCGGGAGGTACCTCATTTTTCATTTGTTCGTTCTCCCTCCTCAACTTGTACGGAACGCTCTTCTACACAAGCGTCGTTCTTTACATATATATAAATATATATATATACTGTATACACTTTTCAACCTTTCAAATGTTGTGTGCAATGATTCGTCATTTCATGAAGGTCAAGCTTGTCGCCCCTCTCGAGTTGGCCTGGCGAAGTAGTGAGTTGGTTTCTTGTACTCTCCACCTCACATAGCCGGGTACGCCCGGCTCATCGGGGATTGTTCTGAGCCAGGCGTCTAATCTTCTTTTGAAGATGTCCACTGCAACACCACTCGTGTGTGTGTGTGTGTGTGTACATATATATATAAATTGACGATTGGTTAGGTTAAGTTGTAATATTTTCGTTAGTTTTACGAAAATATTATGCGGACAAAGTTGGGGAACGTGAACTACACTAGGATAATGTAGGGGAACGTAAACTACACTAGAATAATGTCGGGGAACGTAAACTACACTAGGCACCACAGGGGGACGTAAACTACACTTGCTCCGAACTTTTTATAGGATCACCTGAAGATCAGGGCCCCCAGCCTTCTTTAGTTAGTTTTATAAGACTAATTAACAAAAATATCACGACTTAACCTAACCAGTCGTCAAGAGCGTACAGTTGACCTAACGATTGGTTAGGTTAAGTCGTGATATTTTCGTTAGTTAGCCCTATAAGGCTAACTAACGAATACTGGGGTTTTTATATACTAGTGCAGTGGTCGGCAACCTCTGACCCGCGAGTCAATTGTAGTATATACTGATATACACATAGTATACAGGGTGTACATAAAGTCAGGATCTATTTTTGTGAAATAATTATTTTTTTCTATTTTTCTTTTCAGAAGCCCTTAGAATGAATACAGAAGAGCGTGTGGCAATAGTAATTTGGCGAATCGAGGGAAAGAAATACAACGACATCAGAGAGAAGTCTAGAAGGAGATTTCATAAGCCGGGGCCAATAGACAAGTCAATACGAAAATTGGTGAACAAATTTAAACGAACGGGATCTGTAAATGATGAAGCAAGATCAGGACGACCGTGTATGTCAGATCTTCCCGTGAATGCAGTACGTGGAATTATCACTGAGGAGCCACGTACGTCCGTTCGTGCTGCATCACACAGACTCGGCCTCCCGACGTCATCTGTGCACAAAATTCTGAAAGTTAATTTGCAGAAGAAAAGCTACCATTTGCAGGTTTTACATGATTTACATGAGGAAGATTTCCCTCGACGAAGTGCTGTGTGTGCTGATCTCGTAGAACAAATCTGGAGTGATAATTTAATGGACAACATTCTCTTTAATGATGAAGCCACTTTCCATACGTGTGGAAAAGTAAATCACCATAACTGTCAAATTTGGGCAGATGAAAGACCGAATGATTTCGTCCAAAATTGGGAAAGAGACTCACCTAAAGTTAATGTCTGGATGGGTTTAACAAAATCTAAGGTTTATGGTCCTTTTTTCTTTGCTGAAGCTACAGTTACGGGGCTTATTTATCTGGACATGTTGCAGCAATTCCTTGAACCTCAGCTGATTGGGGATAGGATTGTTAGTACCGTCTTCTATCGACATGATGGTGCTCCTTGTTACTATGCCAAAATTGTTCAGGATTATCTAAATGGACGTTTTCCAAATCGCTGGATCGGACGCGGAAGCAACAGACCTTGGCCAGCGAGATCACCAGATTTAACCCCTTTAGATTTCTTTGCATGGGGTTTTATGAAAGCGCACGTCTATCAGACGAAGATTACGAGTCTTGAAAACTTACGTACACGTATACGAACTGCTGCAGATAACATAACCCCGCAAATGCTCCAGAATGTGTTTAGAAATGATGCGGAACGATTTGAGCTGTGCAGGGATATTGATGGGCGTCACGTCGAATCCTACTCTTAATTATTTAATAAATGTTACCACTTTATCATTTTATGATTGAATTCCATATAATTTCCAAGTGCTTCACAAAAATAGATCCTGACTTTATGTACACCCTGTATATAAATTAATAAATATTATTACATGAAGAGTGTTTTTTATTTTAAAATGTCCCGAAAATAGTGTATTTTGATTTAAATTTTAAACACTGACCCATTATCAAATTACCAATAAATCAAATTGACCCAGTTTCAAAAAAGGATGCCTACCATTATACTAGTGAATGCAAAATGTTTGCCTGCAGGAAATTTTCATGTTTTTCGTTTACGTGAAAATATCCAGCAAGTGAAAATTTGACAATTTAAACTAATCTTTGGAGGATAGTAAGAAAATAAAACGGATCACTTGAAGATTAGGGCTCCCATGTATTCTTGTTTTTTGCTTTACAGTACCAAATATAATAAAAAGTTGAATTGAATGCCCGGTTAGGTCAACTGTACGCCCTTGACGATTGACGATTAGGTTAAGTCGTGATATTTTCGTTAGTTTTAATGAAGATATCATTTGGTAATTGAGGCTGGGAGCCCTGATCTTCAGGTGATCCAATAAAACTTAGATTATTAAAATACTCTATTTGAAAAGTAAATTCAGTATATTGTAATAAAACATTGTAAAGTAAAAGCAGTAAAAACATTTTAAATTATACTGTATTATTACTCTATAACAAGAATGCCATGAATGCCGCTAATTTTCCAACCCTTCCGAATGGTCTCCCTCATTTTGTGTAGGTTATCCCATGCAGAGACAATCCATTTAGCATGAATAGGTTTCAGTGTTGAGAGCTTCGAATCTATCTTATCGAGAGATTCATTTACGTTGGAAAACACTATTAATATAATAGGCATCAGCCACAAAGCGGTGGTGATATCCTACTTCATGCAACCGTCACCTTACGGTTTCCACTGACACGCCCATATGCAGTCTTTCCTGGACGACGACAGCAAGTAACCATGTCAACCCCACGGTTTGGCCCATCAACGTCATTTCACAAACATTTGTATAATATTGTATGAATTTATAAGTATATATAAATATATTTATGCTAGTACAGTATAACCGTGGATTATTCTTATGTGATTTTGATATTCAGTTACTGTTATTCAGATCGAAACTGTTAACAAGTTCTTTGTGTAACAATCGATAAGCCATTTCCCACTAACTTTCTCTGCCCCTCTACCTCGCTCTCTCACTCACACTGTCTCAATCTTTTTCTCGCTCAATGTCAATACATATATATATACTGTATAATCGTGTAGATTCGTAAGTTAGTAAAGGTTTAAAGCTGCACACGGACTCTACAAACAGCTTTATTAGTATTGTTACATAATTATTTAATATACGCGAGACTGGTGGGTTGGGAAGGGGAATGAGGGAGTGTGGAGGATGGTTGTGTAATAGGGCGGCTCGTTTTTACACTTTTTTCGATATTTGATTGGGGGTAGTGCGGAAAAGTTGCGATTTGGAGAGAAAATAAAGTGTGTAAAATTTTTTTGATCTACGTCAATACCTTCCGGTGGCGGCGAGTCCTTAAAAATCGAAAAATAGGCCTAAAAACACATAAAATTTTTATATAATTTTATATAATTTTTATATAATGTTCATTGTTCAATGACTGCTATTAATTTATTCAAGCCTATAATAGTGTTCTCAGGGTTGTTTGCACAGAAATATACCGGAATTAACATTTGTATAACATCTTGTTAAAACTTGCTTTAAATCAATATTTTGGATATTTTAACGGCTAAGACGCCACCGGAAGTTATTAACAGATTGTGCTGAAATTTTTATTGTTTATTTTGTAAGTCTTTAAAACCATTTTCCAATCTACCCCGTTAGGCCTATTTTTCGATTTTTAAGGACTCGCCGCCACCGGAAGGTATTGACGTAGATCAAAAAAAATTTACACACTTTATTTTCTCTCCAAATCGCAACTTTTCCGCACTACCCCCAATCAAATATCGAAAAAAAAAGTGTAAAACGAGCCGCCCTATTGTGTAATGTCTATTTTTTGTTCAAATTCACTAATATATAAAAAGTTGTACTGTCGTATCTGTTCATATAGATTTGCAGTAATCATAATGGAACTTTATTACTGTATAAGACTAGTAAACATGGAGTTCAACGCTGTTCACGATCATATTAATCGTTTATTTATATGAACACAGACATTACATTATAATTAGGGGCCGTTCAAAAATTACGTAACGCTATTTTTGCTAAAATTTGACACCCCAGATCCCCCAGGAACGTTCTGTAACGCTAGACCAGGCACCCGATAAGATGTTATGTAACGCTTTCCCCACCCCACACCCGACACGTTATGAAACGTTACAGGTGGAGGATGTCAGGTTTTAGCAAAAATAGCGTTACGTAATTTTTGAACGGCGCCTTACCTGTATGTCAATGTTATATGTTGTTGGACTAAGGCTGAACATTTCCCACTCTTTTTTTAATCCCAGGAAACAGGATTCAAAAACTTGCCATCCCGGGATCCCGGGAAATTCTCGGGATTAAAAAAATTAAATAAGGTTGAAGTACTGGAATAAATTAAATAACTAAACAAAAAAATTATTTTTATTGAACAAAAACATGCTTTGATAAAAACTTTCTAGAGACTAATAAAACTGAAATTATTAATTTATTTGGATTATGACTTAAAATAACGTTTTAAAACACAGCTGATCAATACTATTATCACTTAAAGATGTTCGAAGTTTTGTGATGAATAATTCTACAGCAGAAAATGCTCTTTCCGACTCTATTGAAGTTGGAGGAATTGTCACCAGAGCATTAAATAAGATGTTTAAATTTTCTGTTCTATTACTAGTGGCTTCATAAGCATTCATTTCTTTTATGATGTTCTCTACGTCGTATCTCAGGCGCAAATCTTGTTGCTCTGTGGTTCCCATTTCTTTCTGCACAACTGCATCCAATTTTTTTTCCAAGGACATTTGATTTAAAGATGAGTTAGAGGAAAAGACTTCGAGTTCTAGTGGTGTATCAAAAAAACTGTTGGGGTTCATTTACATCAGTACCTTCTACCACTACGTCCGTCTCATTTTTTCTGAAAAACCTGGCAAACAATTCTTTGGCAGTTGTTTGCAATGTTGATTTAGAAGGCAGTGAAAAATTAGGACAAGTTGAATTAAATGCTATTATAGGATTGTTTAAATATTTATATAATCCTACGAGCTTCTTATTACGTCTCTCTTGAAGTCTTTTTTCTACTGATTATTTTAAGGTGGTAGAAAAACAAGTTTTCTGCTCTCACAACTCATTTACAATAAAAGCAAACACACTTCTGCAGTGAGCAATGTTGCATCTCTGCTACCAAGCTTCTCCAATCCAATTTTAACCGGTTCTAAAGATGAGATAATAACATTTAGTTGTACAAATCTTTCCAACATTACTATTAAACTATTCCATCTTGTTTGTGAATCGAGTTGTAGATGAAGTTCTTTGTTATGCTCAAGTCCTACATATTTTTGTAAGATTTCGTTTTTTAAGGGTGATCTACGGAATAATTTCACAATTTTTCTCACTTTTGTAATAGTGCTAGCAATGTGTGTCTTCAAGCTCTTCTGCTAGTTCAATAGGCCTAACATCGGCAAAATTATCGGCATTGTTGTTTGAAATTTCGACAGCAGTTGTAAATTCGTCTTCTTCAACATTCTCTTCATCACTATCATTGTTCATGCTTGCATCTTCCTCAGAAATGTCTTCTAATACCTGTTGATTAACTGTTGCATTTCTTGAATTACTTTTTTTGTAAAGAACATCACAAAAAGCCAAGTGCAGACCATGTACAAGACACTGTTGATGCTCACCATGGTTAATTCTTCCAAGTTTTACCATGACACTGGCTCCATCTGTTACACGAACAACTATGTCATTTTCCATGCTTAATTTAAAGTTATTTAGTTTTTTTTTCAACAAGCTCAATAGTTTTATTAGCAGGCAGATATCCAAAAATACGAACCATTCCCAAATTCCAGAACTTTCCAACTGCAAAAATGTTAACATTCATATAGCGACAGTAGTATGACCGCAAAAGGAGAGAGTGCAGAGCAATTGCAATGTTTATCAAATGAGTGCCAGTGCCACCCACCCCTTGTTGCAAGGTGCCAACCCCCCAACCCCCAGAGTGCTAAAAAAAAAATAAAAAAAGGGGGAATTCCCCCAGAAAGCTATGGGAGTCCACCTACTTTTTGGGGGGGAGAAGTGGGACGGCCTCACCCCCCAAAGGGGTATACCTAACTTAGAGAGAGAGAGAGAGAGAGAGAGAGA
Source organism: Bathynomus jamesi (assembly GCA_023014485.1). Lineage (NCBI taxonomy): Eukaryota > Metazoa > Arthropoda > Malacostraca > Isopoda > Cirolanidae > Bathynomus > Bathynomus jamesi. The sequence continues at coordinate 935,786 of JAJOZX010000483.1, forward strand.
GAGAGAGAGAGAGAGAGAGATGCAGACGCATAATAACGCTCTCGGCTTCAGCACAGGGTTTAGAATTGTCTTTCAGCCAGTTGGCGTACAAGCCAGTGCCTCCAGGCATTATCAGCCAGTTGGCACAGTATATATATCGTTTGAACAGCCAAAAAACGCACCCAAGCTTCCCGACTATACACACACTCATGGAATCCCTATCAGTACACACACACACCTATATATACACGTTCATAGGTCTTCAACTCCCTCCGTCATCACCCGTTTACACCATCTATACGTTCATGAATCTTCTACAACACACACACACACACAACACACACACACACACACACACATTCGTCTGTATAAAAATGTATAGATTTATGAAAATTACATTTACAGTAGGTTATGAAAGTCCCATCAACGCTGTTTTAAACTCCCTCCGTCGTCACCCGTTTACACCATCTATACGTCATAGATTTTCTACAACACACACACATACACACACACACACGCACACATTCGTTTGTATAAAAATGTATAGATTTAAGAAAATTACACTTACAGTAGGTTACAAAAGTCCTATCAACGCTGTTTTAAACTTTCTACGACACCACCCGTTTACACCATCTATGCACTCGTAGATCTTCTACAACACCCACACACCCAGACATCCATTGTTAGATTATCTCGCACCTGCATCAAATTCTGCTGCTACAACCTTCAAACTTCCTTTTCTGAATAATCCGTCGGAGATACAGGTAAGGTAATAAAGCATTTTACACTAATTTATTCTTTTCAAACACGAGTTGTCCATTTGAGTCGACATTTACCATATAGCCGATCTCTCGACACAATAAACATTTTAATAACTTTGATGGCTAATCCGTCGTTTCTGTCCATCATTTCTGGTAATTATCGTTGTTTTAGAATAAATATCTCTTTTCAATTCTTTGTAAATTCTCCATTTAAATTCATATTTTTCGACCTGTTTTAAATGCACGCACACACACACACACACACACACACACTTTAACATTAGTCAGGGTCCTTTTTCGCGTGATCCTGTTGTTTTGAATTCGTCCAGAACGGATTTAGAAAAGAAGGTAAAGTGCTAAAATTCTGGCAGCTTTTCCTTATACACTTGTAATATATACTCCTACAATTTTTATTTTTTATTTTATTTATTTTTCTGTGACGACCTGTCTCGAACTTGTTATTTATTTCAGTGTCCCTGAGGATGTCATTAGTCGAAAGAACTTGAGCATCACTCTGTGAAAATTCTCTCAAAAACTTTGAATTTACGTATTAAAATTAATTTTCAGTTTTAGACATTAATATCTTTCGGGCGAGTTAATCTCCGTTCATTAAGGAATTTTTTTTCCTTAAAATGTTCATCTAAGGTTTATATTATCGTTATTCACCTGTAAATCCCTTTGTTTGTACTTTAACGAAAATTCCCCCAAAAGGTCATTATGAATCCCACACTGTTAAACATTTTAAAAAAATTTGCTGACTATCCCATTGTTTTCCATCCATCATTTTTGATAATTATCGTTCTAAAACTTTTAAAAATTATTTTCCAGTTTTAGGTGATTGTAAAATCGGATGTCACTAAACAACTATATATACTGTATATATATATATATATATATATATATATATATATATATATATATGTGTGTGTGTGTATATATATTATGTATATATATATATATATAAGCACACCGGACAAAAAATTAGTCACCCCTCTCAGAATGTACCTAATAACGTGTGACGGCGCCTCTGGCCTTGATAACCGCACGAATCCGGCGAGGCAGAGACTCTACGAGGTTGTGCATGTACTGAACATCGATTTGCTGCCACTCGTTCATCAGCCGGTCCCGAAGTTCCGCCAGAGTCCGTGGGTGTCTATTCCTGCGCTTCACTTTCTGTTTCCAGCCTGAACAACACCTTCGACGCATTCAGGATTAAAGGCTTCATTGGACCTGCGATGTACTCGTCGCCTCCCATCATTGGAGAACAAACAAAAACGGGACTCATCGGACCAAATTACACGTTTCCAATCTGCTGCAGTTCAGTTTTTGTGCCTCTGAGCTCATTTATAACGTGCCAATTTGTGACTTGCTGTTAACAGCGGCCTCTTCTGTGGTACCCTGCTCCAGATGTCCATCGCATGCAGTTCTCGTCGCAATGTCCGTTCGGAAATTGGTCGCTGGAGAACCTCATTGGTTTCTTGGAGCAATTGTTCTCTGGTTTGAAAACGATTTGCAGTTACTAGACGAGAAACATGGCGGCGGCCCCTATTGTCGAGAATTGTTTTCCGGCCACAGTTACGCCGTCGATTGTCAGTTGATTGCGAACTACACCACTCTTTGTAAACTCGCTGGACAGTACGCGTTGACACACCAACAAATTGGGCTACTTCAGACATTTTGTGTCCGTGGGCTCTGCCAAACACGATGGCTCCTTTTTGCCACTGAGTAACGTCTGCCTCACGACCCATTTTGCAGACTATATCCAACACACACTTTGTTCTTCACCACCTCACGAAACAGATCTGATCCTGTGTGCTACGTCACCGCTACTTGTCACTTACCAATGCTACATCAGCGCCCTCTGTGTGACCTTGAACTTCCTACTATCGGTGCTATTAGGGGTGACTAATTTTTTGTCCGGTGTGCTTATATATATATATATATATATATATATATATATATATATATATATATATATGTTATAGGGGACGACTATCATACACAATTTTAATTAAAACTGGAATAATTACGACGAATGTTATACATAAGTACGTCCCTATTCTTGAAGGTCCTACAAGAGCAGGCGCTCGCATATATCTCAATGATTGACGCGAGAAGTAGCCTAATCTTTTCTACGCCCTTAAGTACATGCCCGAAATATGAAAAACTATTAAATATAATGTTAAAACAGCCAATCTTTCCAATTAAAAGCGCCCGGATGCACTTTCGTGACATCTTGCGCTCGCTGATTGCCCATGTACCTTCTGAGCTAACATCTCACATCCGGTTCGAGTTTCAAGATAGGAACCTTTGAATCTGAGAATCACAAATTCTCTTGGTCTCACGGTGACTTACCACTCTGACGTATGTGAGAATGGATTCCTTCCTATATAAGGAGGGGTCCAGCATTTAAAGGACAGATTCTAGACTCTGAGTAGCTCTCAACCAGACTTTGGATAGAGTTCATCTCGCCTTGAGTCTCCGCGGGTAACGGGTGCAAGTTACCTCGTATGCATTAGTTTTGCTTGAAGACGATTTTAGAACGGGCTTAAGGGTAGTAAGTCTTAGAAGGAAATCGTTCTTCATTTTATCGCGGGCGACGAGGAGCGAGTTTCCCGTATGTCATTAACTTGCTTTACAGCGGACCTAGAACGAAGCACAGAGGTTGCTTTCAGAAGAGGGCCGTCTGACTTTGAATTAACGTAACTTACCCCTAGGTGAAGGGTAAATTTCACCTACCTCAATTAGGGAACGAGCTTCGTATCGGAATATAGGTATTGATGATCTGACTGAAGGAAACGCCAGCAGATTCGTTTAGTTCTACGTGACCTTAATTGTCACGTCTAAACTTCAGAATAACTCACATAATTAAACCCCGGTGAACTTAATCTAAATACACTATGACCTTGTGAACTCAAAAGTTAAACCATTTACTATAAAGTCTCGCCTGTAATCCGCATATTTTAACTTCATTTAAAAGCCTAAAATCAAAGGTGACTCAGTTAATCCCATGTTAATTAATCTAAACTCAACGGGTGGAAAAGGGGCTAAGGAAAGCTCCGGAATCGGCAAGTGACCCCCCTAGGGGTCAGCGCACTCTGTTTAAAGGAGTAATCTTTTGTACTTGAGGGTTAAAACTCACCGGGTAACCCCCGAGTATAATATATATATATATATATATATATTATATATATATATATATATATTATATATATATATAAAACAATTGATGAATAATAATCAATCTTTATGTTGAAATCCATCCATCCAGCTAAATAAGTTCTCCCTCTCTCTCTCTCTCTCCAAATCTGCACATATACATCTCCATTAAATATGTTTTTTGCAGTTCGCCACATCGTGAAAGGAGAGAGTTTTGGAATTACGATAGCCATTAGTGATAGTTTATTAGAGCGAAGGGATGATTTATTAATATAGGGAGCCCCTATAGTCATTCATATTAGGTCTATAGCATATAATAAAAGGACTATCTTTCTTCAAGACCCGACCGAATGACCAATTCGGTCTGGAAACTAACCAAAAGTGATAAATATAAATATAAAAACATACCAAGCTTTCATATATTCAGCTATCGTAGAAATTTCGAAGTTTGTATGGTGGAAGTCACTTTCATATATTTCTTTTGCTGGAATTGAGTTAACTCAAGCGTTTGTTCTCTAAGCTAAGGAATTCTTGGGACGGGATCAACTGTCTGTAGCTACAAATTATTGTATTATTTCTATTCATTTGTATATAACACTTTCTATAGTATGTGCGCTGTATTAAAATTAACACTCCAATCACGCTCATATATATATATATATATATATATATATATATATATATTATGGACTCGTAAAATGTCTAAAACGCACATCCATCACTAAGTATTAGCTAAAAACTTAATATATATATATATATATATATATATATATATATATATATAATATATACACACGGTGTATTAGCTAAAAACTTATATGTGTATATATATATATATATATACGGTGTGTATATACATATAGGTTTTTAGCTAATACTTAGTGATGTGCGTTTTAGACATTTTACGAGTCCAGAAAGCGCTCTTGTAGCATGAATTAGTAAATAGGCCTTCATCATATTGATATTGAGGCTGTGGCTGAACCGTCTGCAGAGACACCTCATAGAAAAAGATTGCGGTAAATATATAAAACTCTCATTCATATTATGAGGGCTGTTCGCACATGCGTAGTTAGTCTGTCATTATTATTATTATTATTATTATTAATGTACTATCAATTGAATCTTACCCTTTCCCGTTTTTCAGTTTGGATTATTCCGATGCATATAGTACGGAAGGGTGGCCATCACTGTCTATGGACCGATCATGGTCTGTGGACGTGTCATGGACTGATGTAAGCTTGGCGCCTACGCCCTCCAGTCCTTCCACTGACCCTAGTATACACCTGCCTACAGACAGCTCTAACCCGTGGTCAGCTGAGGACCACCCCCACCCTCCCAGAGATTTGACGCAGCACCACATTTGTGATGTTTACGAAGTCGTCTTGCCCTTGCGTCATGCGCGCCCATTGCATAGATGCATCGATTCAGGATATGACCAACCAAGCACAAGTGTATCCACAGAACCCTTTGATGAGGCACCGTCTCCGGATATTTTCGAGAATGATTTCTGAGGGCCTGTTATTGTGATTGATTTGTCCGGTTGTTTTTAAATTGCTAAATAATTAATTAGTTTATTTACACTGTATACAAAACCCCTCCTTCATCGTCCTATTTTGCTAATAAGACAGAAATTACCTGCTATTGTTTTTCTTATCGAAACTGCATCGTATGTGTGTATATATATATATATATATATATATATATATATATATATATATATATATATGGCACTTAGCTTAGAGAAAACTGATATAACCCATATATGATGAAGGCCCATTTACTAATTCATGTTACAAGAGCGCTTTCTGGACTCGTAAAATGTCTAAAACGCACATCACTAACTATTAGCTAAAAACTTATATATATATATATATATATATATATTATATATATATATATATATATATATATATATGAGCGTGATTGAAGTGTTAATTTTAATACAACGCACATACTATAGAAAGTGTTATATACAAATGAATGGAAATAATACAATAATTTGTCGCTACAAACAGCTGATCCTGTCCCAAGAATTCCTTAGCTTAGAGAACAAACGCTTGAGTTAACTCAATTCCAGCAAAAGAAATATATGAAAGCGACTTCCACCGTACAAACTTAGAAATTTCTACAATAGTTGAATATATGAAAGCTTGGTATGTTTTTATATTTATATTTATCACTTTTGGTTAGTTTCCAGACCGAATTAGTCATTCGGTCGGATCTTGAAGAAAGACAGTCCTTTTATTATATGCTACAGGCCTAATATGAGCGACTATAGGGGCTACCTATATTAATAAGTCATCCCTTCGCTCTAATAAACTATCACTAATGGCTATCTTAATTCCAAAACTTTCTCCTTTTACGATATGGAGAACTGCAAAAAACATATTTAATGGAGATGTATATGTACAGATTTGGAGAGAGAGAGAGAGAGAGAGAAATTATGTGTTTAATTAATCTATCTATCAACTATCCTCCTTTTAATTAGTAATAATTGTTGATGAATACCGTCCAAACCTTAATTTTAAAAAGGAAAATAGAAACACATTCGTAGAGAGAGAGAGAGAGAGAGAGAAAACGTATTTAGCTGAGTCATCCGTGCATCATACTCATGCTCTCACAAGATCTTGTGAGTGAACTGGGTTGCTAGCTGGTGGCCCCGACTCTAGGCCTGGTTTGATGTAGGAGCGAGTTGCTTTCTTGCTCTCTCCAAATTTCATTATTTATTTAATATAAATATTTGTCAGTATTATACCAAATAAAAATGAATTCCCGATTAATAATGGCGTACTAACAAAAATCTCAAGTACAGTCCCGTTAAATTAGTGCGTAAAATAATGAAACTCATTGTATTTAAATATAATAGTGTTTAAGCACGAATACACGCATATGTTTGGTTTAGTGTTTCTTTAAATTACACCTGTTCTATACACAGGTCGTGTGTAGGTAATATATATATATATATATATATACACACACATGGTCGAGTGTAGGTAATATATATATATATATATATATATATATATATATATATATATATATATATATATATATATCGTTCATGATATCTGTTTTTTCGATGAAATAGAGCGAGTGTGGCCAATGCAACACTTAGAATTTCCACGATAGCTGAATCTGCGCCGAGGTGAGAGAGTGAGAGAGAAAAAAAAATTAAATATTTAATTAAACTATCTATTAATTATCCTCCTCTTAATTAATACTAACTGCTAATGAATACCATCCAAATCTTAATTTAAAAAAGGAAAATACAGATTCGTAGAGAGAGAGAGAGAGAGAAACTTATTTAGCTGGGCCATCCGTGCATCATACTCATGCTTCCACAAGATCTTGTGAGTGAACTGGGTGCCTCGCTGGTGGCCCCGCCTCTAGGCCTGGTTTGATGTAGGAGCGAGTTGTTCTCTTGCGCTCTCCAAATTTCATTATTAACTTAATATAAATATTTGTCAGGATTATACCAAGCAAAAATGAATTCAATTCCTGATTAATAACGGCGTACTAACAAAAATCGTAAGTACAGTCCCGTGTAAATTAGGGCGTAAGATGATGAACCTCATTGTATTTATATATAATAGTGTTTAAGCGCGAATACGCGCATATGTTTGGTTTAGTGTTTTTTAAATTACACCTGTTCTAACTGTTGATGAATACCGTTCAAACCTTAATTTTGAAAAGGAAAATACAAACAGATTCGTAGAGAGAGAGGGAGAGAACTTATTTAGCTGGATGGATGGATTTCAACATAAAAATTGAATTTTATTTACCAATTGTTTTATTATATATATATATATATATATATATATATATATATATATATATAGATATAGTTCTTTAGTGACATCCGATTTTACAATCACCTAAAACTGGAAAATAATTTTTAAAAAGTTTAAAAACGATAATTATTAGAAATGGTGGATGGAGAACGATGGGACAGTCAGCAAAGTTTTTTTTAAATGTTTAACTGTGGGATTCACAATGACCTTTTGGGGGAATTATCCGTTATAAGTACAAAGGGATTTACAGGTGAATAACGAAAATATAAACCTTAGCTGAACATTTTAAGGAAAAAAAATTCCTTAATGAGCGGAGATTAACTCGCCCGAAAGATATTAATGTCTAAAACTGAAAATTAATTTTAATACGTGAATTCAAAGTTTTTGAGAGTTTTCACAGAGTGATGTTCAAGTTCTTTCGACTAATGACATCCTCAGGGACACTGAAATAAATAACAAGTTCGAGACAGGTCGTCACATAAAAATAAATGAAATTAAAAATAAAAATTGTATCATAGAAGGAGTATACATTACAAGTGTATAAGGAAAAACTGCCAGAATTTTAGCACTTTACCTTCTTTTCTAAATCCGTTCTGGGCGAATTCAAAACAACAGGATCACGCGAAAAAGGACCCTGACTAATGTTAAAGTGTGTGTGTGTGTGTGTGTGTGTGTGTGTGTGTGTGTGTGTGTGTGTGCATTTAGAACAGGTCGAAAAATATGAATTTAAATGGAGAATTTACAAAAAATTGAAAAGAGACATTTATTCCAAAACAACGATAATTACCAGAAATGATGGACAGAAACTACGGATTAGCTATCATAGTTATTAAAATGTTTATTGTGTCGAGAGATCGGCTATATGGTAAATGTCGACTCAAACGGACAACTCGTGTTTTAACCCTTTAAGGACGAAAGGTACAAATTGCTAACGTTTCAAATACACGCATTTATAACTTAACCCTACAAATAATTCAGGACTTAAAGGGTTAAAAGAATAAATTGGTGTTAAATGCTTTATTACCTTACCTGTATCTCCGACGGATTATTCAGAAAAGGAAGTTTAAAGGTTTTAGCAGCAGAATTTGATGCAGGTGCGAGATAATCCAACACTGTGTGTGTGTGTGTGTGTGTGTGTGTGTGTGTGTGTGTGTAGAAGATTCATGAACGTATAGATGGTGTAAACGGGTGATGACGGAAGGAGTTGAAGAACTATGAACGTAGTTGTGTGTGTAATAACAGGGATTCCATGAGCGTATATATAGTCGGGAAGTTTGTGTGCGCTTTTTGGCGAAGGAGCTCTCTCTCTCTCTCTCTCTCTTAGGTTAGGTATACCCCTTTGGGTGGTGAGGCCGTCCCAGCTGCTCCCCCAAAGAGGTTAGGTGGACTCCCATAGCTTGCTCGGGGAATTCCCCCATTTTTTCTTCTTTTTTTTTGCACCCTGGGGGTTGGCACCGGGGGAGGGGGTTGGCATCTTGCAACAAGGGGTGGGTGGCACTGGCACTCATCTAATCAACATTGCAATTGCTCTGCACTCCCTCCTTTTGTGGTCATACTACTAGCGATGATTTCGTAGCGATGTGTATTCATCTGAAGAAATGCTAAATCTTTCACAATATGATATTTTCCGCAATTTCCGAAGTAACAGATTCCTTTGCAATATTATATTGTTTGTGCACCATATCCATAACTTGAGACGGCGTTTTTGGTAATGACATATTATTTTCAACGAAACATTTTCTAATAAATTCACCGTTTGCAATTGTATGAATTGATAAACCATCAACAGAAACAAGCTTTGCGACAATTTCTTCACGGGTCTCTGTCTCTGGTTTAAATACAAACGAAGTTATTTATTTTTTTAACATTGCTCAGCCCTATTTTTTTCTTAATGACAGGATCTAAAGTCTCCGCACATGGTCTTTTTAAGTTTTCTTCTTCGAGCTTATGGACACTTCAAATGACGAAGCAAACCATTTGTTGAATATCCTTTGCATTTTATTACTGCATAACATTTTTTGCACTTAGCACTTTCATTTCCTTCTTCTCGTTCAAAATATTGCCATGATTTGGATTCACTTTGGCTGCGTGACATGATGGGATTATAAAATTTCAGTTTCACTTTTCAGTAGGAAGAAAATTATATTATTTCATCCCATACTCAATCGTAAACATTCTTCAAAGTTTAAGAAAAAGGTGAAAGAAAACTTCAATTGTGAAAAGCCTTTGCATGAAATAAATATACCTCATAATAAAACTGTGTTTAAAAGTCTCCACTGAAAATAAAATACCGGGAAATCCCGGGATCGATGACAGTTTTCCCAGGAAATGAGCTGCCTAATTTACTTCCGGGATCCCGAGATCCCGAATGCCCAGCCCTATGTTGGACTCGGTTGTTCCCCCCTCCACCCTACCTTCCCCCAATTGGGGTACCTTGACTATCACTGCGGCGTTGCCACATGTACGGAGTCGCCTGTGAGGCGAGGGACATTACATATGCGGGCAACTGTACATAGAGCGTACATATTGCTCGTACGCAATACAGCTTACCCTGTAGACGTACCCACCGCACGCCACTTAATTATATATATATATATATATATATATATATATATATATATATACAGTGTGTGTATATATATATATATAATAACAAAATTGCTCCTACTAGGACTCGAACTCGAGACCTCTTGAGTAAGGGTCACTAGCGCTACTGTCACACTACGACAGGATAAAAGTTAATACAACCTATCATAGATTTAAACAACCGAGGAAACGCATAGCGTTTTCGCGTGCAGAAGTATTTTACGCGTTCAGCCTCTCGCATTCGAGGTAATGTTCCATAATAATAGTAAAAACTTAAGAGTAATATATAACGTATTTCCACTATTAGTTTGTTTGTGTATTATCTAATCATAATTTAAAGTGACTTATATATCATGTATTATATTTTATCTCTAATTAATATGAGAGCTCAGTAAAGCCTAAATATTAAAGGTCAAATTATATAAAATAACTAGTCCACTTGAAAGCATTATTTGTATTATTGTATTATTGTAACATAGCAGAAATTGTAATATTGTATTATTGTATCACAACTGAAATTGTAATATTATATTTATTTTATAAATAAATTAATTTATAAATGATAATAAATAAAAAATAGATATCTTGACAATGATTTTAATGACTTCACAATAACTTAAATTCATTATCTAATTTTCAACTATTAGTTCATTTATGTATTTCAAGTTAATTAATAATTTTTAATCATAAATTATATTATTAATCATAACTATTTATCGCTTTAATTAAGAGCCCAGTAAAGCTTAAATATTAAGGCCAAATTAAATTAAATAAATAGCACAATTTCAGTTATTTATTTTATGTTTATCGTAAAAGTGTCGTGATTAAAAAAAAAACATTCTTTCCTTCTGCTCTGCGCTTTCTTTTCATTATTTTCCTTTTCTTACTATTATCACTCGCTTTATTTGTGTCTTATACGGACGTGGGTAGTAGGGTGTGTCAATATTGTCAACTTTTATCAAATGAATTTTGGTAGTGAAAATATAGTGTCTTTTCATGTCAAAACTTGAAATTGGCCAACCAAAATGAAATAAAATAACCCTTACCTACATCAATTTTACCTTAAAGTTTCAGAAATTGACTCTTTTACTAAATAATAGGACATAAATTGATTAACTATTCATCTGTCACAGAATTATCCCACTGATCGCATATGGAGTGTTTTCAAGGTCATATAGTTGTTGTACAATGTTCAAGTCACAACATAAATAGAACTGTCCCTCACTCTCAGTCCTCAGTTGCCTCTTAGATGTCATAGATGGTGGTTTGCTGTTATTGCTCTTGTACCTACTTCATAGTTATTCTACTAGACGAATACTACAGTTTAACTGTAAGTATGGATTATTGATTATTACAATTATTTATTATTATCATATTCTTCTGTCTAATTATGTTGTAATCCCATGAAATATTTTTTTATTGAATTTTAGAACATCGAATGACAACTTTGAAACATCGTAATTGATATAAAATACTTAAATGTTTTCTTTCTTTTCAGATATTCCTAAGATGCCAAAATTGGAGACAAGAGGTCAGTCAACATGCCACTTGAGCCTGTTAGTCGGTACAGGCAAGGAGCTTCCCGTATCAGAACTACCAACAGTGCGAGACATGCTGAGACTAGGGTTACTCCTTCGTGAACAAAATACAAAGGCCAGAAGGAACTACACAGAGAAAGAGCTCATAAGGGACATGATTCCCCCTCTTCTGCATCAGTGAAAAAAGCTAATGTGTTATTCAAACCACTTGTACTCAATCAGTATAGAACTATTGAGCTAAAATTAACAAAGCTGTGGCATAAAGCAGTTGAGACATCACTTGGTAAAGGAAAACTAGCAAAGAAAAATAAATTTCTGCACACACTTGATACTCTTCTTGACATTTTTAACTGCCAGTGTCCCATAGAGTTGTGTTCTGAAGCCAATTGTTCTCCCTCATGCAGAAGAGAACCTCACCCTCATATTGATTGTTGCTGTCCTCGTGAGAAGAAGATCCCTATTTTGGAGCTGGCTTTCATAAAGGCGCAGAGAACAAAGGCAGGAGGCCAAGGAAGTATGCAGATTGGTTCGGCAGATTATTCAGAAACCAAAAAACAGATTGTTATTGCTAAGAAAAAAAAGAAAATCCGAGAGAGGGAAGAAAGGAAGAAAAAGAAGTGAAGAAGCCACCCAAAGAGATGAAGCGCTCTATCAAGAGGTTTCTCACTTCTTTGAAAGCTCTTCAGATGAACAGAAAGAAGCAACATCAGATGATAGCTCCAAAATGCCATCTGAACCTTCGCCGAAGAGAATGAAATACAACACTAAAGACATCTCAAACATTGCCCTTGCCAGTATTCGCCACCATACGGGGCTACGAGAGACTGCAGAGATTGCCACTGCCGCTTGGATAGATGCAGGTCTCATCAGCCGAGAGGATACATCCTTAGTGATAGATCATAATAAGATAAGAAGAGCATAAGAAAAAATAATGAAGGAAATATCTGATCAGCATGAAAAAGATTTGAAGGAGGGTCTCTCTTGCCTTTTGTTTGATGGAAGAAGAGATGACACACAAGTTCTCCTAGAGGTAGAGGGAATGGACAGAAAGTTTCCCGGTCTCATCAAAGAAGAACACTACTCTGTGTGTTCCGAACCTGGTGGCTGCTATTTGTTTCACTTTGTTCCTGAAGCAGAAGTAGAAGGCAAGAAACATGCAGAGGCAATTGCTGATCAAATAATATGTTGGCTTCAAGAAAGAAGACTTGACAGTTCACTGCAGGCCGTTGGTGGAGACTCAACTGCCGTGAACACTGGATGGCAGGGCGGTGTTATGACGCATTTAGAGAAAAAACTTGGAAGAAGGCTTGTTTGGATTGTATGTGATTTGCACACAGGGTAACTACCTCTTCGTTGTCTCATCCAGGAACTTGATGGTCCTACAAAGAGCAACAAGAAGTGGTCAGGCCCCTTTGGCAACATGTTAGATGAAGCAATGGAATTAGAAATAAATACAAAATTTCCAAAGGTCGAAGTAGTCCCTCACCTTCCAGTGTTGTCTGAAGAAGTTATCAAAGACCTCAGCACGGATCAATCTTACGCTTATCGTATTGTTCAAGCAATCAGATCAGGAGAGTTGCCTCAAAATCTGGCTCTCTTGGAGATTGGACCCATAAGTCAGTCGTTGGTTAACTACAGCGATTCGTTTCTGCAGGATTTGGGTTTCCAAACATGCACTGAAGGGCAAAATGCTACAGAATTTGATGTTGATTGTTGAATTTATTATTGGGTTTTATCTTCCTCACTGGTTCAATGTAAAACTTAATCCAATGTGGATGGAGGGGCCCAACCACATCTTGTTTCAATTACAGCTACTCAGAACCCAAAGGAAAGTAGTGGTGGACATCGTGTTACCTGTGGTGAGAAGGTCCGCTTGGTATGCTAGGCCAGAGGCAGTTTTGCAAGCAATACTCTGCAGCCAATGTACCAAAGAGTGAACTGAGGCTGTGGAAATCATTCTAAAGCTTAGAGGAACATCACTAGATGATGACCAGCTGGGAGACTGCTCTGTTCAGACAAGGAAGGTACCTCCGATAAATGTCAATGCCACGAAATTGTCAGAATTAGTTAACTTGAGTTCGGAAGTTTTGGAGCCACCACTGACAACATGTTTAACAAACAAAGATTTAACACAACTTAAAGAGGCCCCAATGCAAGTGCCAAAGTGGCCTTCTCACACTCAGAGTGTGGAGAGATGTGTGAAAATGGTCACAAAAGCAGCTAGTCAAGTTTATAGTCACGAGAGGCGAGAAGGCTACATCAAAGCGCAAGTAGCAAGCCAAATGCTGATGTCAAGGAACCGCAGCAAAAAGGACATGACTACATTGGTTACTTTCAAATAAAGACTCTGAATGATATCTTATTGCCACTTTAAATGTTGATAGGATGTTTGTGCACATTTGTTATTTTGTTACGAATTTACGGAAAAATGGAATTTTTGAATTAAAATTGATTAGGTAGGAGTTATTTTTTATTGTTTTTGAAGCAAGGATATTATTTTGTATGACAAATGATTACGTTAAATTGCTACCAAATCACATGATTTTCAATTTAGTCATTTCGCCCCCAAAATTGACACACCCTAGTGGGTAGACCGCTTAAGCCGATGAGCGTCATTAAACTTTCGAACAATGAAAGGAACCGGGGATAATTACATTATTATTTCTATTTACTGACTTTTTTATGCCGAAACAATTTGAACAAACGCGGTAAACACGAGTACGGACTATCATTAAACTTTAATCGCGGAGACACAATTAAATATTTTAAATGAACAATAACATACCAATACGAAAAACACCTAATCGGGGCAAACCCCCGCCGAGACTGGATTTTTAGGGCATTTCAGCCGCGGCACATTTCATGTGTTGCCAATTCATATTTTTATATTTTTAATTTCAAACTACGTATTAATTTCTTATCTACATACAAACCATAATTAAATTTCTTATTACGCAATATTTTCTCTTTATTAAACAAAACATTATTAAATTTTATAAACAAAACATTATTAAATTCTTATGACATTATTAGCTTTATTTAAAAAAACCAATACACGACACTCGCATCACCCCCTTGAAAATAAGTTTTCACTAGGAAAACTTATTTATGTCATTTATTTTCTTTTAATAAATTTATTTATTTATTCAACAAATTTATATATTTTTCAGTTTTTTTTCTTTAACAATTTCAAAGTTAGAAGATAAGAAATAATTTCAATGACAAATTCTACACATTGGATATTTTGTATCATTTCATAAAATCAGAAAAAAA
Organism: Bathynomus jamesi; assembly: GCA_023014485.1. Taxonomy (NCBI): domain Eukaryota; kingdom Metazoa; phylum Arthropoda; class Malacostraca; order Isopoda; family Cirolanidae; genus Bathynomus; species Bathynomus jamesi. The sequence goes on from JAJOZX010000483.1 coordinate 950,873, forward strand.
ATTAAAATTTTCACGTTTGCATAAAATAACATTTCACACATAATCAAATGTACAACCTGGAACAAAGCTGTTACGTGAAAAATAAAGGATAATTTTCTAAACACTGATTACAACAAATTTCAACTTCACAATCTATTTCAGCAATTTTTCATCAAAGATTGCTTTACATTCGAAACATTCAGATAATAATGATTGGGGTTGTTTAACCTCATTCGCAACAATAAGGTCATATGACGGAGGGGACCTACAGCTTTACGTGGGATCCGGACCACGGTCGCTACATAATCTGGATGCAGAGGACGGTCTCCCATCCAACTACTACCCAGGCCCAATGTCGCTTAATTTCGCTGATCAACGGGAAGCGGTGTTACGACATTGGCTACGACGTAGCCCTACATTCGAAACAAATATTCCTATAGTTACATAGTTACTATTAGGGCAACATAGAAAGAACAAGAAAATGTTTATTAAAAAAAATACTGACCAGAGCGCACATACTATTTAAACGAAACAACAAAACACGAAAAAACATTTGGGCAATAATTGCACCCTTTCATTTATAATTTCATTAAATAATAATCATTGTACATCAATTTCTGGACTGCTTACATTTTCAATCGCAGCTCTCCTGCTCACTTCGCTAGAATGCAAGGGGTTGTATCACCATGCAACAGATCAGCACGCTCGAGGTTCCGCTCTCTCTCTCTCTCTCCAAAAAATGGCGAAAAAACAAAAGAGTCGTCTAATTCAACGAAGATCAGGGAATGGAGATATACTGAAAGTGGAACCACGCCCCGGAATTGGACGGAATTTGCAATTCTAGAAGTCGACGAAGAAACTCGCCTCTCTCATCTCAACTTTTTTCGTGAACGCTACTCCTTCAACGTCCAGCTGAAAGACTCCCTACATGGAATTAATCAAACAATCACTTCGCCGTAGGTGGCTTCACAACGAACCTACTGTAGGCCTGTATGGACACTAAAGTCTTAAACACTCGTTCAAACGTTCGTGGTTTGCCTACTGAGTGCTAAAACGCATATTCAGCAAAGCATCGAACAGCGGGACCAGGACTCCCCGAAAATACCAGTAGACCAACTTCGATCGAAACTGTCCTGCACTAAGTTGCTGAGCATTCGGTTTCGTTTCTCTCTCTCTCTCTCTCATCGGTGATCGATCACCTAATTCGGGTCAACTAAACGCAATGGGTGGAATTCGGATTCAACTTAGTTGCTTCCAAATCGAGCCTCTCGAAATTTTTAAAAACTATCGAAAAGTTTGTACTGCTACTGATTATCACTTTTCACATTTAATTTACAGAATTTTCTCAACACTTCACTTCGAAACAATAACTATAATTTGCTCTGGCCAAATTTACGGAAAAATATGACAAATTTTACAGAACTTCGCAAAAATTTAATCACGCCCTAGATACCAATAAGGTTACTTATGGCAGTTACATTGGAGAAGTTAATAAAAAAATTCATCAAACACAACGAAACACACTGCACATATAAATATGAACTGTTATATAATTTAAAAAATATTATTATCCAAACTACCTTCAGAAATCACATCGACACACTTAAATACAATAGACAAAAATGAAAACCAGAAACTTCACGTCATCAACTCCCGATAACAATGAACCATCTTATACTTTGTGGGGAGCGGACATAGATACCACAAAAACGTTACTGGCAATCTAAAAATCTCCATTTCTGGTCAGCAATCAATCTAGAGCTCCACCTGCACGAGTAAACCCAAATGAAGTTAAAAAAATAAGTTTCCAAAACATAAACATTAAATAACAAAAATTTAAATATTAATGCCAAAACTGAATTTAATATATTAATTTCAACCTGCAACGCTAAATTTCACAGGAAGAAAACTCATAATTCACAAAATGACATCTGAGAGACAACTCTCTCCTTCAACACGAAACCCAGCATGGTTTGTAAATCACAGGAATTCCAGTAATTTATCGTTTCCAAGTGAAACTAAATACAAATTTTCATCGTTATTATAACTAAGAACAGCTATTATGAACCCAAAAATACAGCGCAACCTACTACGTAAACAAAAATTAAAATAATTCACTGCATTATGAAGCGAGTGTTCACTTGTTTGTAAACGAACCTCTATAAAAATATCCCTAACCAATCAAACTACATTACATCATGAAATAATTTTGTAATATTTCTATGCAAACGTGCGAACGTAAAAAAAAACATTTTTCGTTATTTATAGCCAGAATTCAAAATATTAAGCAAAAACACTATCCATACAAAATATCATCTGGAATTTTCATTAAAACTCATGAAAGAACGAAAAATAGACAACAAAAATCAGCCTACCTATAAAAAATATAAATGAATGCATATAAAAAATTAAAAAAACGAAATTAATTTATCAAAAGAATTTACTAAAACAATTCCTGTATTTCAAATAAACAAATTTTCTCACACAATTTACATACGGCAAGCAAAATAACCTCAATCAGTCCGAATCGACCCAGTATGAATAGTGTCTTTAACCATTATTTTTCGAATTTGAATAAAACCTTCAAATTACACTTATCTACCTTAAAATTATAAATTTACCTTAAAATTATACACATATGATGTTCATGTGTAGTTTGACATCTTTAATTATATACATCCAGTCGAAGAATAATCTTGAAAACTGGCCACTAGATACTGGAAAATTTTGTTACTTATTTAATTTTTTACAATTCGCTACTATATACATATATAGGGTGAACCAAATGTAGGTGGACAGTAAATGATAACGTTTATTTTGAGAATACATATTTAATTTTTTTGTATACTATAATACAAAATAAAATTTAAATAAATTTAGTTATAATATTTAATATAATATAACACAAACACCATAGTTATAATGAACACCATAGTTATAATATAATATAACACAAACCGTATTCAACCTACTGTCCACCTACTTTTGGTTCACCGTGTATATATACTTAGAAATGCAAGAGTCACATTTACGCTCCGAATTTTAGACCTACCGTATAAATCCATGTCAGTTTAATTACAACTAAAATAATTTAATTTCATATAAGTAAGTGTGATATTTATTTACTAATAATTATGATTATTATTATTATTATTATTATTATTATCACAAGTATTATTAATTCCGAAATGTAACCACAAAAAAAAATTTAAACAAAATAGGTAGGCTGTATAAAGAGTAATAAAAGTTGAAGAAAAAAAAAGAAATGAGCCATTGGACGGGATTTTTAAATTTTGAATAAGTCTCTACGACTGAAGAAAACGAAATCTGAAGAAAATGGAATGAGAACAGACGCTATGAGAAGAAAAAAATTACTCAAGAATTTTGACTCAAACTGAGTCAAACGGTTAAAACAAAGTCTGACTCCATGAAACTTTGAATTATAGATACAACAAATTTGTAAGGAATGGGAATCTGAATTTGCTTGCAAATGAGGTACACAATGCATTTTACTGTTTAATTTACCGAAACAGAATATCTACTACTTTTATAAATACTATAAAACGGGTAGCAATGTAATTTAACCGAAATATAAGTTCGTACAGAAGACGTGGGAATGCCGTTATTTTAATTTAATAGGGACCACCGCTAGCCACCAAAATGTCGTGTACCTCATTCAATTCATTGTTTTATTCGTTATTTACTTTACTTTATTACTTTCCTTTTAGCATTTCTCTTTCTTCTCTTTACACTCGCTTCACTGTACTTTATAAGCACGGGCAGACGGGTAGACGTGGTCGCCATTAAGCTTTCGAACAATGAAGGGACCGGGGATAATTACACACCATTATTTCTATTTACTAACTTTTTTATACCGAAACAAATTTCAGCAAATGGGGCAAACACGAGTGCGAATTATCATGAGACTTTAATCTCGGAGAGAGACACAATTAAATATTTTAAATAAACAATAACATACTAATATGAAAAACACTTAATCGGGGTAAACCCCCGCCCGAGACTGGATTTTTAGGGCATTTCAGCCACGGCACATTTCATGTGTTGCCAATTGTATTTTTATATTTTTAATTTCAAACAATATTAATTTCTTATCTACGTACAAACCATAATTAAATTTTTTATTAAACATTATTTTCATCTTTATTAAACAAAACATTATTAAATTCTTATGCGACATTATTTTCTTCTTTATTAAACAAAACATTATTAAATTCTTATGCGACATTATTATCTTTATTTAAAAAACCAATGCACGATATGTTCAAATTATTGCAACAACAAAAATTGTAAAAGTATAAAATTGTATTTATGTTATAAATAAAGATTTAATCACTCATATTTATTCATACATTAATTTAAATCTATTTGGTATCGCATTGAAGTGCCATAGATGTAATTACACGCACGATAACGCGTCGTTTTCATTTTTGTATGAAACAAAATTACTTCCACTAGGATTCGAACCCGGGACCTCTTGAGTAGAAGTCGCTGGTGCTACTACTGTGTGTGTGTGTGTGTGTGTGTGTGTGTGTGTTCTCAGGCAACTGGACATAAGTGAGATGGAATGTATGATAATTCAGAAAGGTACAGAGGTGTTTTTTTAGGTAATTTTTTTTACCTCAAAACATTAAAAGTTTATACAAAAACCCTAAAAACGTTTTTGCTGGAGGAGAAAAAGATGTTAACCCTGATTAGGTTAGGTTACAGGAAATATACTCACTTTCAAAGGAGGTGATGTATGGAATGCAATTTCCATAAATCTCAGATAGGCTTTATCACGAAATGTATTTCGTAAATAACTTAAGAAGTACTTCATTAGCTCCTACTTATATATAAATTCACTACTGCCATTATTACCATAGTAATTAAGTTCCTAATTTATAATTAACTAAAATATGCTAATTTCATTAAGCAATCCTAATTTCATAGTTTTTCTAAATTATTACTTTTTTTTTATTAAGCATCATTTATTTTCTACTAAATATAAAATTGATCATTTTATTTAAAATTGTGTAAAATAAACACTACTTTTGTAAATGTTTACCTTTTGTTTATTATTATTATTATTATTATTCTTATTATTATTATTCTTATTATTACTTGCCATTTTTCACTTCTATTATGTAATAAATAAACTGAATCCCATTAATTTTGCCTGAAATGCTTCCATGCTTTCAACGATATATTCAGATTAGAATAATGTGAAAATATTAAATGCCATATCAGATATCTAAATTGTACATACAGAAAAATACTGAAAAATATTATAAAGTTTTATGTAAGGGGCCGTTCAAAAATTATGTAACGCTATTTTTGCTAAAACTTGACACCTCAGATCCCCCAGGAACGTTCTGTAACGCTAGACCAGACACCCCCTAAGATTTTATGTAACATTTCTCCCCACCCCACACCCCACACGTTACGGAACGTTACAGAGGGGTGGGGGTGTCAGGTTTTAGCAAAAATAGCGTTACGTAATTTTTGAACTTGTATTCTTTTTCTGAATAAAGGTTTTGTTTTTTGTTTGAAATAGCTAAAGTAAGTGTCGCTATTTTCGTTCGCATCACGTATCCCTATTTAGCCTATTCATTGTTGATGAACCTGCATCGCGTACTGTTCGATCACGCGATGTAATGGAACGTATCCGCGCGATCGACCGGTGGTTAATTGTACATGTATAGTGGTAGAGGAAAGTGTTTACAAAATAGTTGTTGAGGGCAACAACATATATATAAATTTAAATCATGAAAACCTATGACGTCATTTCGATCCATGACGCCTTTCTAAAACGCACTATAGTTAGAAAACTATATGGGCCCTAAGTTGGCTTATTTGACAAAAATTATGTTCGTAATATTTTTCATAGGTAGGCCCTTTGAACCATAATAATTCCTTTTAATCTCACATATTTGGTTAGTGAATAATTTAAGCACCACCCTAACAAAATGTTAGGCATCCAATATTTTTATGTTACAGTAACGTGCAATAAAAGTAAAACCCCATTCTTTACACATTTAAATCTTAAAAAGTAGTTTTTAAAATAGTTCTTATAAACTGCAAAATGATTAAAAGTTTCGAAATGGCATCTCTGTAAACCTACTGAAAATAAGCAGTTTTATTTGGCAAGTTAGCCTACTTATTACTCAATGGTTTCTAAATTCTAGGGCTCCAACAATTTTGGCGTAGGCCCTATATGTTTAAGATCTAGTTCAGTAGGCAATAAGCAACAGAAATTTTTACATAGCAATTTTTAGTCTATGTCTACAGATATTAATTTTATGTACACAAATATTTGAGCAATGATCGGAAAAACTAAATCCACCCTTGGTTAAAATAGGTAGACATTGTCGTAAACACAGACAGACCCCAAAATATTATTAGATTTTAATATAGTTATTCTTTATTTCATATTTGTTTTATATAAAAATTAAATATATTTTGGAAAAAGTATCGATTTGACTGTATCAATCGTAAAGTAAATCAAATATTGATAAATATTCTCGCATCATCGAATATTGTCAGTTTGCGTTTTGTTTAAATTCATTTCAGAATGTTCTTAACTCAGTTGTTTAGCGAACTCTTTCCGATATCTGTAAAGTAACAATACAGAGGAGTTAACGAACATCTTCAAAATCAGTGAAGTCTCTCAGAAGGGATCAGAAGCGCTTTATTACGCTTGATAATTGACTGTGGTGGTGAGTTGTGTGTGATGAGAAGAGTTCGCTTTAACTTTTAGTGCTCTCTTGTTTATTAGGGAATGCTCAGTGTGGTAAAAACGAATGAAGTTTCACAGAGTAAAATGTCCACTAAGGCTTCAACGATTTCTGCCTTTATAGAATACTTTACGCAGTTTATGGCAGGTGTAAAGCAAGCACAAAGCAATCATATAGCAAGCTCACTTTAGATTTATAGCGAATTTGAAGCATATTCAAAGTAAGTTATAGCAGTTTCATAGCAAATTTATAGCAGGTTCAGAGCAAGTTTATCTTAGTTATTGAGATTTTTACAACAGTTTCGATGAAAGTTCATAGCAATATAAGGTATTTTATTTGAGTTGCGGACTTTTATCCATTAAAAAAATATATATTTTCTGTTTTTCTACATGCTAGTTAAAAATATGCACGGGAAAAAATTTCCTGTTATGTACGTATAGCATCAGGAGTCAGTATGAGGAAACAAGCAGAATTCAAGCTTTTCGGGAATCTCATACAGAAATCTATAAAACTTTTAGGAACAGTATTGCTGATGCTGGATTTAAAATTTGTTAATAAATAATGAAAAATAATTAAGAGAACGATGTAAGTACATGTTACAGTACTTATGAGATAATTACAGTACATGAAATTATTTTATTTAAGTACTTACTCTCCCGCATCAGGAGTTACTTCAAGAAGAGTTTGAGGATTGGAACTTTTCATTCTTTTCTGAAAGTCTTCTAAAAGCTTTTTAGAGTTTACTAAAAAATCGAAGAACAAAAGAAGTAAACAGAGCGAAAGGTCAAATGAAACTAATATATATATATATATATATATATATATATATATAAAATAAAAACATTTGTTCCCATTTTCGTTTTCAAATAATAACAATAAGTTAATAAAAGAACAATAACAAATTATACCTATTTTAATATTTTAGTTTCTAAACATGAAGTTGAATTCCCTTTTCATAAAGTTATGAAACTCGTGGTCAGTCATATAATTAAGTTGTAGTGTAAAAATCCGTTGCAAGAACACTCCTTGCATTTAACAACTTAATTTAACAGCGGTTGCAAATTTGATAATGATGGTCAGAGTTGTATTTGAAATGCATGCATGTGCATACTACGAGAGAGAGAGAGGGAGAGAGAGAGAGAGAGAGACGAGCACCCTTGTAACAGAAGTTTTATTGTGGCACGTAGCATAGTATAAGTTCAAAATGAATACAGAATAGAAGAATACTGTCAATATCGAGTAGCTTTTCCACGTATCTCTTACATGAAGGACTAAGACACGTCCTGGTATAAAGGAGGAAAGAGGACTGTTTAACCTCCTTCGTAAAAACAAAAGTCATGTGACGGACGAGACGACCTACAGCTTTACGCGGAATCCGAACCACGGGTCGCTGCATCATCTAGACGCGGAGAACGGTCACTGATCCAACTACTACCCAGACCTAATGTCTCTTAACTTCGCCGCCGATCGACCGGAAGCGATGTTGCAATATTGTCCACGACGTTTTTCTACCGAGGTATGGTCAAGGTTTCATCGAAATTAATTCATTTTCATTTACAGCTGCCACAGATGTGGGAGGAGGTCTCCATTTTCACAGTTAAAAAATGTTTTCGAATGAGATGAGTAATGTTCATATTCATGAGGGCTTTTCGGTGCTTAGGAGAGAAACTGCAGCTTATTTTTTTCTTTTTCAAAGAGGTGTACTTTTTGAAATTGTGCCATGTGGCACATCTCCATTGCAACTTTGCACCTTTAACTACAAAGCAAACTCTTAGAACAAAAGGAGATGATTCTCAATATTCAAATTGGTTTAAACTATCAAAACATCAAATGGTTTTGCGTGGATTAATCACAAGAGGTGGTGGCAATGATGGTGGGAATGTTAACCAACCGCCACAACTATCGCATTTGAGAAAATGAATAAAACAAACGAGCTTTGACATCATTATCCAGAGAGACTCTCTTGAGGTCACTGTGTGGCGCACCTTACGACAATCACAGGTCATTGGCTCTTTTATTTTTGAGGAGGGGGACCGTAAATAGAGAGCGCTACTTTTCAATGCTTCAGAATTTTGTTTTCCTTTACATCATGAGTTTAAACAAACTTTCGCCCCCCTCCCCCAAAATATATATATAATATATATATATATATGTGTGTGTGTGTGTGTGTGTGTGTGTGTGTGTGTGTGTGTGTGTGTGAATTGAGAGAGGCTGAAAACTTCTGTAGCCTTCACGCTCCTGCGACCTAAACTTTTCAGATTTCTTTATATGTGGAACCATGTACAAGAGCATCGTTTATGGCTTTACGTCGCAAGGTCTCAGCATCTGCCAAAACAGAAGGTATGAATCGAAACTACAGTCCATCAAATCATACGACAAGAAGCGTTGCATGAACAAAATCAAATTTTATAACGTCAACGTTCGACCTTATGCTGGTATATGCATTTGAGATTTCAATTGAAAATGAAAAGTTTGTTCAGTATTTTAACTGAGATTGACTAACCCATACATATATTTCAGATTTTCAATGAAAATTACTAACCTCACCTAACCTAACCAGACCTAATCTAACCTAGCTGGACATAATGTAATCTAATCTAACCAAACCGAACTTAACCTAATTTAAACTAACTTAACATGAATGTAACTGATCCGCTTACGGTCGAGATTTTCGACATCATATAAATTCAGAAATTTTGGTGTCGACATTATGTATGTTGATAATGTACAAATCAACCTTGTTCCGTTACCCCGACAAGAAATCGAAAATGTATTTCAATCCTTGAAAAAATGGGTTGAATGTCGTATAATCACCAAAGATGGAGGATATGTTGAAGTTAAAAATGTTTAAAAATCTAATAGTTAAACCTTATAAATGTTGTTTACTATTTAGTTCTCTAAATATGTAAACGTAATTAAATTTTAAAACCAATGAAGGAAACAACCCTATGTATCTTTACTTGAATAAGCTACCGTATTAACTAAATGGCGCCCCATGTATGGAATTAATGAAAATTAAGATTGGTTAATGACTGTATTGCTTTGTGTACAGTTTGCAAATTAGGATTACGAAAGATTCCAGCAAGCATGACGAACACAGTTTTAAAAAAAACGATGCTTGGATCACTCTTTTAAAAGGATATATCCCACAAAATATTTTCTGATAACCTTTTAGGTGCTCTTTTAAAGGATTTTGGGGCTATCCCTTATTTTATATGGTATAAAACACCTGTTAGAAGTCATTCTCAGTTGAAAGTTTTTAAAATGATTTCGTAATTGATGATATAATCCTAAATATGGTGCTTTCACTTAACAATAAAAGTAAAGTTTTGTACCCTGAAAGAAATATAGGTTTTTCATTAGTTTACACAAAATTTCATTTTTAGAAAAAGTAAGACCCAACAATTTTACAAGGCTTTGAAAATGCTGAAATAACCCTTCAAGGTAAGTTTATGGTGTTATTAGCGTTTGAGGAGAATTCTTATTGGGATACTTACTATATATATACTTACAGCATAAAATGTTTCATTTTTCGTAAGCAAGAAGGGTTTTTTTTGTGAAGTTTTTATACTGTGAAGTTTTCTAAAACTTTGCAAAAGTTTATGTTTTGTGGGCTCAAAAGTTCTATTATGTATATTTTTATTAGTCTCTCTCTCTCTCTCTCTCTCTCTAATATGAAAGAAGTGTTTCAGCTTTCATCCTTTGCGCGAAAACAGAGCATATACGTCCACAAAATAGATGTTCAGAGCCCTCCATTAAAATCAGTCTCTCGGGAGAGTTTTACAAACTATTTTCAGCTTCTACTTTGTACAAATCTTTCACCCATTTCTGTATTAATATTTTATTTAAGTAACATTTAAACGCAAGACGGTTATTCATTCAAAGTTAAAAGAGTTCTCATACGCTGTATATGGATGCGATTGGTGTGAATGTAATGATTGGGTTTTTAACTCCTTCGCAACATCTAAGGTAATACGAGGGAGGGGACCTACAGTTTTACGTGGGATCCGAACCACGAGTCGCTACGTAATCTGAACGCGGAGGACGGTCTTCCATCCAACTACCAGTACTACCCAGACCAAATGTCGCCTAATTAAAGTAATTGGTTTGAGTAGGTCTGCATGCACTAATACGGGAAAAATAGGAAATCATTCGTACACGTAAATAACTGCGAAATTGTATCTTGCTTTCCCTCTAAATTAACATTTCGTCGTGCCTGTGTCCCCAAAACACATCATAAACCCATCACTCAAACATCTCATTCTATGAGATGAAATGAAGCGTAGATAGAAAATGTCCACCCCGTGAAAATGTTCTCAACGAGAGGCAGACAAAAATTGCTTGATCTAATTTTTAACTTTTGAATATTACACACACACACACACACACACACACACACACTTCACATGTGGGTTGTAAAGTTGAAGTGGCCATTTGATTCTGAGGTTTTTATTTAGTTATTTATTTGTCATGACAACTAAAGGTTGGTACAGTGTTCCAAGCCCTTTTGTGGCATTCCACCTATAACGAAGATAATATACTGCGTTTGAAGGAAATTCATAGTGAATGAAATAGGCATTTCTTCAACGTCTGTATATAATTTGTCTCTCAAAATCACAATAAAAACTTTTTTTTTATAAAACTTGGGACCATTAAAGCGAAGAGAGAAATTTGTACAAGACGAATGAAATATAGCGACATTTCAGAATTTTTAGGGTATGCCAAAAAACGTGTTTGCGTTTTTACGGAATGAATTATTTTCTGTTTTTCTTTGAAACTAAGATAAAAGTATGAGTAAGAACTTAATTCATTTAATTCAGTATTGTGTTTATTACGTTAATTCAACTTTTAACTGCTCATCCGTTTAATAGTTATACTGTTATGTATTTCATTGTAATAACTCTGTTCCTTATACAGTATTTACCTTGATAAATTCAAGAACAATAAAAGAAATAAATTATTTACAGATTAACAGCCCTTCATTAAACTTCGTTTGACCTATATAATAGTGCCATAAGAACCCCACCCCCCCTCACCACTTGGTTCAATTCGCAAAGGAGAAATTATATATACTTAAATAAAGTTAAAAGCAATGCCACAATCGACATCTATATGTAACATTAATATTTAGAACATATCTTTTGTATTTATACATTTTGAAGTGCATTACTCCTTTAAGGTAAATTGAAGGCTGTTCATATACGTATAATTTGTTTTACATAATTATACTTAAAGGTGCAAGTACGCGTATAAGTGCTATTAAAAAGTGCATGCACCTCCCTTAAAGATGACTAAAACTGCACTTGTTCTTGGCAAAGCATGATGGGTTTTGAAACGACTTCTAAGTTCATCTAAAATGCATTGTCACGAAGTATTTAATTCGATAGCTTATTTATCATATGCAGTACGCATATAATAAAACATTATTATCATGTTACAGTCTGTTCTGTGCTGTTGTGAATTGACGAACGAAGCCTGTTCTTACATCATAAGAGACTATTTTAAATAAAGCCTTTTACTCGATCTGAGGACTACGGTGTGGCCAGTGTCGTAACACTGCTTCCCGTCGATCAGCGAAGTGACACTGGGTCTGGGTAGCAGTTGGATGAGAGACCGTCATCTGCGTCCAGATTATATAGCGACCCGTGGTTCGGATCACGCGTAAAATTGTAGGCCCCCCTCTGTCATATGACCTTAGATATTGCGAAGGAGGTTAAGCAACCCCATCATCATCATCATTTTATTCGACCTAATTTACTGTTCTTTTAGGGGCTGATGTACCCTCTTCGAGTCTTTTGGGCGAATGGAAGTATTTGCTGTTCGCTTTAAATTGATAATTGCATTCATTAAACCCAGCTATACCATTGATTGAAAACAGAAAATCGACTGAAGAAGAATAGGCGATACAAATATAGGCTTAAGTAAATAAAATATAGAAAAGAATTCATGCGTCTTTATCTTCTACAAATAGGCTTAGTCTTCAAGATACCAAATTATTACATTATGGAAATATAACTTTTCGTTCATTTGAAAAACTTGTTTACAATTAAATTGTTTTTCTATTTTCTAAATCCAAACCTAAACTAAAATTTTGCGACTAAAGTTTCTGGTCTGAATTATTTATCAGGATTTTTTAGGTTTATATAAGAGAAACAATTATATTAACTTCTCACTGTCTAAATGTTTGGGGATTTCAATTAAATTCTTTTCAATTGTATCTAATGCAAATTCGTGAGCAAAAACTACGTGGTTATGCGTTTATATTTCTATTTAATTGTACCCTCGTCTCGTGTTTGCCAGAAAGATTTTAATTAAATTTGTTCATTGGTTCGAGTGCAGAGGGTTAGCAACGTAAAACCTTCTCTGGACGTGAAAAACTTATGCCTTTCCCTCGGGTGATTAAGTGTTGCCAGATTGGTACTAACTTTTATCCTATCATATAGGGTATAGGCAAATGGTTAATAACCGCGTCTCCGAGTCAAATAGTCCTAGTTTGAATTCTCTTTGGGGATAAATTCTGCATATGTAAAAATGCGTGGTAATGCGTTTATATACCCATTAACTCCGATTTTGTAAATACGTCGAATTTTGTTGTAGGAGAGACTTTTTTGAGGTAAGGCTAGATAATGTCAGGTTAGTCTAACGGTCTAACCTAACCTAACCTAAAACAAATCACTGTGTGTGAAAAAGCCTGAGGTAGCTTGAAGTACGATATATTTGATTTCGATTTTTTTTAATTAAAATCCTAACGCGGGTGAAATTCGAAAAAATAATAATCATTGAATACGGTGAAAAAGGGCTTTCTCTAAACTTCTTAATAGAATACCCACTTTCCTATCTTAACACAAGCGTAAGTGATTAAAAATTTGGAAATATAACAAATATGACTTGTTGGAGCTACTGGGTAAAAAATGAACACGGATGAAAATTTATATAAAAGTTGGAGCTACTTTGGCATTTATGACTTACAATATATATATGTATATTATATATATATATATATATATACAGGGTGGGCCGTAAGTTTCCATACATAGGAAAAATAAACATTTTTTTATGGACAACCATTTTTATTTATATAATATGCTCTACATGGTTGCCATTGTTTTGAAAACACATTTCAATACGTGTTCCCCACTGTTGATGAACACGCATTAGCACAGTTGACGTTATGCTTGTAATGGCGTTGGTGATACGTTCCTTTAGATGATTTATGTCTCGTATCTTTTCCTGATACACCATGGCCTTCAAGTGCCCCCAAAGATAGAAATCAAGGGGGGGGGTGAGATCTGGGGATCTGGGAGGCCACTCCACAGGACCACGCCGACCAATCCAAGCATCCGGAAACTGCTGCTGATCCAAATACCGACGCACGTGAAGACCATAATGAGGTGGAGCTCCATCTTGCTGGAAGTAAACTGGGAAGTTACCTTCCTCGTTTAGCAGGGATGGGAAAATCTCTTCTTGCAACATGTTAAGATACCTTTCGGCATTAAGATTTCCACTGACAAAAATTGGTCCAATAATTCTGTCACCCCATATCCCGGCCCACACCATCACTTTACCGGCACCTTGCATCTTCGTCGGACTCAGCCAGTTAGGGTTAGCATTACTCCAATAACGTATGTTTTGCCGATTAACCTCTCCATTGACGTAAAAATTTGCTTCATCAGTAAACAAGATCTTACGTCAAACGCATATTCTTAGGGTATCTGAAACATTATAACAAACGTTTAATTTTTCCTATGTATGGAAACTTACGGCCCACCCTAGTATATATATATATATATATACGGTATATATATATATATATAATTTCCAGTTTAATACACAACTTGTATTACAGAATACGAGAGAGTACAAGTCAATAAAGCAAATAGCTAATAATAATTATCGAAGACAGGTCGGTATTTAGTGTGACCTCCTCAAGTACGAATGATGGCTTCCCATCAAGAAGGGATTGAATCAACCGATCAACACATAAGTTTCGTAGAAATTGCTTGCCATTTCGAATGGATAATACACCAGAGATCCTTCAGGCTTCTTGGTTTCACTTTTGAGACCTCACTTTTGAGTTGTTTAGTCATTTCCACAAGTTCTCATTGAGGTTTATATCAGGACTTTGTAGTGAGAACTTCAGCGCTTGCATCCTCCCAATCTGCTTCGGTCTCTCCAAGTAGCTGTAGTGTATCAGTTTTTAGGGATCATTCACTCCAGCTAAACTGAAGCAACTTCATACCATAACAGAACCATCATTAGGTTTTACGATATTACAGATCCAGTTAGATCATAAAAAAAAAAAAAATCCAAGTTGCGTCATCTCACAATTCAATGTCTTTCATTTGCAAAAAAAGTTCAATTTTGTTTTCATCACTCCAGAGGACATTCTTCTTTTCATTATATTAGAGTTGATGTTCCTTTCCAAACGCAAGCTCCGTTTTCATTCACATGAACAGCGTATAGCTTTTTAACCTTTTAACACTGGGTACAGATGTGATCGATAAACCCCACTGCGCGCAATAAAACAGGAAAAAAAAAGAATTCAAGAATAATTTTGTAGTGATTTCATGAGTCATTTTAAACCTTTAAGCCCTGAATTTTTTGTAGTGTTAAGTTATGAATGCGTGTATTTGAAACGTTAGCAATTTGTACCGTCGGTACTCAAAGGGTTAAACCTCAAACAAAGGCGGGAAAGGTAAAGCATCCACAGATGTTGACCGTCGTTTGTGGAAAAACCTAAAACATCAATTGATGTTGACCAGCATTCTCTAAGAGAACATCAATAGATGTCGACCGGCGTTTAAGGGTTAACAGCAAAATTTCCTTGCAGACCAAGTTCTTAAAGCCTTCTTTTCACAATGACCGTGCTTATAATAATCTTAGGGAACTCCTTGAATGGTTGCACATATTTTTGGAGCTGTCTTAACCCTTTCATACCTGATTTTCGTTTACTTTTCATGCCACAAAAAAACACTTGTGTTATATCTCCAGAATGACTAAAATCTCATAAAATTTGATGGTCTCATTTGCGCCCATACGGCATGAAAGGGTTAAAGGGATTTGCTAAGGGTAGTCTTTGAACAATGTGATCCTGTCTTGCAATAGTTATTCTAGCCCGACTTTGTCTGTTATACAGGTTGCTTCACAAAAATTTTACCACTTAGTTATATGGCACTAATATGTCATTGCTTACCACTTATACAGTAGTTTGTTTTTGTTTACGTATTTGTGTGTTTATTTGTTTGTTTTTAATAATATTATTAAAAACAACCAAATAAACACAAATACTTTTATAAACAAAAAAAAATTATAAGTGGTAAGCAATGTCATATTAGCGCCATATAAGTGGTAAAATTTGTTTGAAGCACCCTGTAAGTGGAGCTAAACTGCCATATTCCAGCACTCTCTGTCGAGTTCTTTGAACTATGTACTTATTCGGATATTTTGAGTACCATTGTAATTTTTCTTTGGCTGTTGCACTGTTTATGGAGACTGAGTAGTTTGGTCTCTTAATTCACATGTTAATTTTCTGTTCACTTTTATAGTAAACAATTATATAATTATCAGACATTTTCTCAGTTATACTCTGAGTTATACTCTATAAGTCATTTGATGTTTCATTATGTTTATGAGCACAAGAAAGAAGACATAATAAACTTTGTATAGCAAATGTAAGAATCCTATCGAACTTACACAAATGTTGAAATCATAGGCTACAGAAAAGACACTTAATCAGGCTCCCCCACACTACGTAAGTGTTAAATGCATGTGTAATTAGTTTTTTAGGTTATGAAAGGTTTTCGCTCAAGAGATTGGTGTATGCAAAGATTATTTATAACAAGACATGTAACTCCGCTATCATTCACGTTAGATTTTTCTTTACTGCTATCTACTGTTTAACAGGAAAACTAAATAGCCCGCGAGTAAAACGTCATCACTTTAAATTCTGTTTTCATATTTGTTACTATATATAGTTTAATATTTATTCAAATATAGCCAATAATTAATAAGCTAGGCTTATAGGTTTGTATATTTTTAGAGATGAGTGTAACAGTTTAAAAATTTAACCTATAAATCACGCGAGTATGCCTTTGTAAAGAGTATAGGTCTCACTCTTACTCCATCCACTAGATGGCGAGTACTCTAGGTAGACTGTTAGTTTGTTTATTCAGTTAGTTTATTCATTCTTTCTTATTGTCGTAACTACACATAGGTTTCTACTTTATGATACCTTATGATGGCTTCGAACGATAGTTCAGGATCGACCTACGGTCAACCCTTCTGCAGCATCCTGCCTCATTTGCGGGATTTGGTGGAGGAGAGAATTGTTTCTCCTCTCTTCCTTCCCTCGTAGCCAGCTACGCGTGGCTGGTTAGGGAATTTGCACAAGAATCCGTCCAGCTGGTTCTTGAAATTATTCAGGTTGGTGCGCTGAAGGTTCCTCAGTTCTTTTGGCAGCTCGTTAAAGAGTTTTGGGCCTCGTATTCTGAGGGTATTTTCCACTCCCCTTTTCGTGGCCCTGTCCTATCTTCATCTTTTGTTTCCTCTATCTTAGATGTAAAAAGCCTTTTTATGGCTATGTTTGCGATGTCTCATTTTCTGTATGGGCTTGTGAATATTGAGAAATAGTCAATTATTGATAAAACTAAACTTTTCCATAATTTTAGCATATGTTTGCTTGCCTTTTGTGGAAGCTTCTCCAGATCATTCCCATTATTTTTCTAGTTGTTGTGATTATACGTAATGATTACTCCAAGATCCCTGACTTGCGAGTTCGATGTTATCTATTTGTCTCGTAGAGTTTTGTACCTTTTATTCTGTAACTCCTTGTTTTTACCATATAAGTTGGACTTTTTCTTCGTTGAACTTTATATCGTTGTCTTCCGCCCACTTCAATAATTAATGTTTCATTGTCGTTTTGTAATTTTTCTGCCACCTTCTTTTCATATTTCTTTGCAAATCTTTATGTTATCCGCGAAACACGTTACGATACTGTCATTAATATTTACATCAGTGTCTACAATCATTATTATAAACGGACGCATTTCCTGAGCTCTGATATTGCATCTACTTTTGCATATTGCTAATAATTTTACTTTTGGAAAGTTTTGAATTTTATATACTTGTGTTTATATTCACATTGTTATAGTTAAGTAATTGAATATTAGTGGTTTTTAGCGATTTAGAAGTTTTCATAGCGTGCCGGCTTAATTTAACTTAAACTTGTGACGGTTATAAACTAATTTTTAACTGCGCGATGCCGTCGCAGAAAGCGTCGTGTGTTAGGTGTGGGGTAAACCGGTGGTATTCGGAATTTAAAGATTATAACGGCGGTCCTATGGCGATTACCGAGAGATCAGTTTGTTTCTTTTGCGAGTTAATGGAGGAAATAGTTGACATAAAACGCAGTGTACGTGAGGTAACGGAAAGACTTGCAACGCTTGATGAGGGCAGGGGTAGGGCTACGGTTGACGAAAGCCGAACCAATACTAACGTTGAAGACGTTAGTAATTTGAAGGGTGAGGTGCGTAACCTAGTTTCTAGTTTAGGTAGCTTGTCGGGAAGGTTGGATAGAGTTGAGGAAGGGGTTAAGGTTGGTCCGAGATTAGTAGATGGGGAGGGATTTAGAGAAGTTAAGGGTGGAGCTAGGCCGCGTACGTTAGGTGATAGGAATCCCCCCCTATCGAGGTTTCGAACCCTTTCGCCCATTTGGAAAGGGACGTGAATGAGGGGGAAACTATTTTAATTGGGGACTCTTTAGTGCGCCATATGGACAAAGAGTTCGTTGAACGGCATCCAACCAAGAGGAGGAGGGTCTGTCTCCCAGGGGCCAGGGTTGACAGAGTTAGAGACGAAGTGGATAGGATTGACGTTGCCTCCCGTCACTCGATGTTGGTGACGATGGTAGGGGCAACGACTCGTATAGGCCCGATACGAGAGTGCCTGACCTTTTGGAGAGATATAGGGGGTTAATTAGGTCCCTGAAGGCGAGGTCAGATAGGTCTTTAGTTCTAGGTATTACCCCTAGGCACGGTTTGGGTCTTAGGATTACGTCAAAAACAATATTTTTGAATAATAAATTAGAAGAGATTTGTGCTGAGGAAAATGTACCCTTCGTAAAGCTGTGGTCCGAATTCAGTGATCCTAGCCTTTTTATAAAAGATGGGGTGCATTTTAATGAAATAGGTAATGCTAGGCTAGGTAGGTTAATTGACGAAACGTACGAAAGCTGTATAGGTCGAAGCCTTCTTTAAACGTTGTGGGTCCGGGGAACGCGGGCCCGACGTGAAAAATAGTTTAAAACGCCGGCCCGTGGTAAAAAATAACTTAAACGTCTTTTATTGTAACGCGTAGTATTAGAAATAAATTAAACGAATTTAAGGCGATAATTTATTCCGGCAACTACGATATAGTTGCTATCACTGAAACGTGGTTAAATACCGTGACTCGGGACTTGTTGGGGGAACTTGATATACCGGGTTTTAAACTCTTTACTAATGATAGGTTACATAGGTTTGGTGGCGGCGTTTTGCTGTACATTCGTAATTCCCTTAGGGCTATCGAGGTTAAGATAGATTTTCCGGCAGCAATTAATGCGATATGCGTTGAAGTTAGGGCGCGTAGTATTAGTTTTAATTTTGTTGTTGTTTATAGACCTCCCGTTCAACCCCTCGATACCGATACTAGATTTTACTCACTTCTTGGTAACTTTATTGACAATCGGAATAGTATAATTGTCGGAGACTTTAACTGCCCTAATGTTAATTACGAGACTTTTACTGGTAATGAGGAGGGTTTGAGATTGATTGAGTTCATGGAAGATATTTTTTTACGACAGATGGTTACCGAACCAACGCGCGGTGACAATATTTTAGATTTGGTGATGACGAACGGCGAAAATATAGTCGAAGGTTTAGAAGTAGGCGAGTTTAGGATGTAGTGATCATCAAATTCTTAGGTTTAAGTTATTGATAGAAAACACTAAGGATAGTAACGTAATAGAAGTCCCTGATTTTCGTAGGGCTAATTTTGATAGTTTTGCGGATAGGATGAGAGTAGTGGACTGGGATAACTTATTTATGGGTAATGACACAAATTTGCATTGGGAGGCGTTTAAAGAAAGTTTTATGAATATTGAAAGGGAGTTTATTCCTCGTAGGCCCAAGCGCGCTAGAAATCATGGTAGGCCCAAGTGGTGGACTAGGGAAATAGGCGAGTTCATAAACGAGCGTAACAGAGCGTATAGACTTAATAAGCGCAATGGCACGGCAGCTAACTTTAATAGATATATCGAGCTTAGACGTCAGGTTAAAAGATCAGTTAGGAATGCTAAGCGTAATTTAGAGATACTTATAGCTGCGGATAGTAAACATAATCCAAAAAAGTTTTTTGAATACGTCAATAATCGTAAGCCGATAAAAGATAACATAGGCCCTCTAGTGGATGTTAACGGCGCTTTGGCTTCTGACGCTCAGGCGATGGCGGGTATTTTCAATAACTTTTTTGCGACAGTTTTTACCGTAGAAGACGTAAATAATGTCCCCGACGTGGACGATATCGTTCCATTTAGTAGCGAGACTATTTTGGATGAAATAACTGTTTACGAGGGTGAGATTGCGCATTATATCGATAGGCTAAAAGTTAGCAAGGCTCCAGGCCCTGACGCTTTTTATCCCAGACATTTGAAAGATTTGAAAGACGTTATCGTAGGCCCCTTAACGAAGATTTTTAATCAGTCACTCGAAACGGGGATTATTCCTGAAGACTTCAAATTAGCTAACGTCACGCCCATTTTTAAAAAAGGCGACCGCACGTACTAGCAATTATAGGCCCATTAGCTTAACGTCAATTGTCGGTAAACTTTTGGAATCCGTAGTTAGGGATCGTATCATCGATCACTTAGAAAGTAGAGATTTGATTAATAGTAGTCAGCATGGGTTTCGACGCCATAGATCTTGTTTAACTAATTTGTTAGAATTTTATAACGAAATAGTGCGCGAATACGATAGGCATAGAGCGGCTGACGTTATTTATTTAGATTTTAAAAAGGCGTTCGATACAGTTCCGCATAGAAGATTAATTGCGAAGGTTAAAGCGCACGGTATACGCGGTCAGGTAGCTAACTGGTTAGAGGAATGGCTTCGTGCTAGGAGACAGAGGGTCGTTGTTAATGGTAGTGAATCGGGGTGGTTGGATGTAGGTAGCGGTGTCCCACAGGGTTCAGTGTTAGGCCCATTGCTATTCGTAATTTACATTAACGACATAGATGTAGGATTGACTAGTAACGTGTCAAAATTCGCGGACGATACTAAAATAGGCGGTAAGGTTGTTAACGAGGACGATAGAAATAGGCTCCAAGACGATGTAAATAGGATTATGGAGTGGACGGATAAGTGGCAGATGCAATTTAACGTAGACAAATGTAAAGTTTTGCATATAGGTTCTCGTAACAATAATTACACGTACACGATGGATGATAGAGAGTTAGCGAGCGTTGACGAGGAAGTAGATTTAGGCGTACGCGTATCTAAGGATTTAAAGTTAGGAACCAGTGCCTGGAGTCTTGCGCAAAAGCTAATAGGATGTTAGGCTTCATAGCGCGTAATTTCGAATTTAAATCGAAGGATATTATATTGCCCCTTTACAAGTCCCTAGTCAGGCCTCATTTAGAATATGCCGTTCAGTTTTGGTGCCCGTATTTGCGTGAGGATATTGATAGGTTAGAAAGGGTTCAGCGTCGTGCCACGAAACTAATTCCGTCATTGCGCAACAAGCCTTATGAAGATAGGATTAAAGTGTTAGACTTGCATTCACTCGAAACTAGGAGATTAAGGGGGAGCTTATTGAAGTTTTCAAAATCGTTAATAACATCGATAACGTAAATTTTGACAAACTGTTCACTTTCGATAATAGCAATACTCGTAATAACGGATTTAAGTTGCGTGGCAGACGTTTCATTACTAATATCGCTAAAAACTTCTTACGTTTAAAGTAATTGATAAATGGAATAATCTTCCCGCATCAGTCGTTAACTCTACCAGCGTTAATGTGCTTAAGAACCGTTTAGATAGGCATTTTAAAAATATTAACGTTCTTTAAAATAAAAAAACAATTAGTAACAGGAGCTCTGGGGGTGGTGGTCGAGGATGAGTCTGTTGACGATTAATGCCAGCTTGTGACATGCCAGCGTGTGATGCCAGCAAAAAATTAAAAAAAAAAATTAGACTAACACGAACGTAGATGTAGCTCGTAGCGTAAACTAACCCACTTTTTGTTTAACTTTACCTACTTTTTTTTTTTTACTTATCTTCTCCTTACTTGCATGTCTGTAACTCTCTTTACTTGCATATCTGTAGTTTGCATGGTATGACTGTGAGTTAAGACTGTGTTTGCATAGTTTGTAAGCGTTCTTATTTTACTTCTTTTCATTTTTCACCACTTTTCTATTCTCTCCGACTATTTTTCTGACTTGTCGGCAGTGGCCAGCGGATGATGATGGTGAGTCTTTTTTCTCTTTTTCCGAATGAATGTTAACCCACGAGTGACAGGTGTTGCTACTTACTTAACCCCTCATTCTCTTCTCTTAACCCCCTACTCTTTTCTTTCTCTCGGGCTAACCTTAGAGTGGATCTTAGGGTTTTTGTTAGCCTTAGCTTCTGTAGATCTGTAGAATACTGTACCTTGTGGGACAGAGCTGACGACGTCTGAGACTTCAGATATGATTCCATTTACTACCTACCACCTTTTGTATTCTTTAGGTCACAAAAGTGAATATCCATCATCCTAACTTTCCAGTAATTCCTGTATTCTAAAGTTTGTGTACTATAATTCCATGATCGCAGTTATCGGAGGCTTGAGCAAAATCAATATATATTACATCTATGTCTTGACCTCGAAACATTGTTTCTAGTATAAGGTATCATAAGGTATATGAGAATGCCTCGGTGGTGAAGTGGTTAGTATCGCTGACTACGAATCCATCGGCCCTGGGATCGAGAACAGGTGACGGCAGGCGGCGCGCAGCAAAACCCAGCTGTTCATCCTTCCACAAAATAAAAAAAGTTGGTTGGTAGATAAATGGGTACCCTGGGTAGCCTAGTGATTAAGACGCTGGGCTGCTGGTGGGGCGTGGTTCGGACTCCACGTTAAACTGTAGGTCTAAGGTGGAGGAACAAATGTGACCTTCGTCAGAATGAACAATTCGGGCGGAAGCAAAACCAAGGTTATATATAGGCTATATACATGTACATATTTCGTGACTATACTTGCAAACGGTGATATATGTGACGACTTAAGTGAATTAGGTCTAACAAGAGGAATAGGGTCGAATTCGACCTAATTCCAGTATGAGCAATTCCATCTTGCTCCTGACCTAACCTATCTTGATATAACAGTAGCTTAATTCGATCTAATTCAGTAGGAGTGTATTTGAGCTAACTCCAGTATTTTCGCTTTAATACCAGACACACAACACACACACACATATATATATATATATATTATATAACTGGAGTAAAATAGTTGGGGGAACGAATACAATCCTATTGTTAGAAACACTCACTATCTAGTATCTATGGAAGTAATTATACGAGTAATATAAAAGTTGGGGGACAACTTTTATAATTACTCTCATAGATAATGAATGCTTCTAACAATAGGATTGTGTTCGTCCCCCCCCCCCCAACTTTTTTACTCCAGTTATGCCCATATATATATATATATATATATATATATAAACCTCGTTACCTCGTTGATGTTCCGTGTGTTGGTCTCTCTTCACACGAAGGTGAATATATATATATATATATATATATATATATATATATATATATATATATACACTGCACAGTAAACCTCGTCCAACGCGTGTTTGTCCAGCGCGAATTTGCTTATACACGGAAAAATAAATGCGAACAATTATTTGCCGAAAGCGGAAAATTTGATTATACACGGTCCGACAAACACGCTCTAATACAGCAGTACTGTACGCGTGCCAATGCGCGCGCTAGTGTTTTCTCCTACACTCTCCAACACTCCCGCATCTCCCTCCCTTTCGCGTCACCCCTCGCATCACCCTTTGTCTCAGTCCCGCTACCGCGTTAAGTTCAGCGGCCGAGTTCACGTATCCCCATTTATCCCATAAGGTATTAAGTTTGTCCAACGCGGATTTACCTAACTCACCGTTCTCGAGGAACCTTACCCCCGTGTTGGACGAGGGTTTACTTTACTGTATATATTACTTTTGCAATGCTTAAAATAAACTAAAATATAAGTGACACCCCTTGACGAATTCGACTTTTTATAAAAATTAGCCTTGTTGAGGTCAAGAATGAAGACGATGTGAAGTAAAAAAGAAAAAGGACGTTAATCTCCATTGCTTGAGGTAAAAAAAAATAACGTCCCTCCTTTTAAAAAGTCGGGTTGGTCCGTGATATTTGACCACAACAACATAAATAATTGTCAAATTGACCTCAAGGCTGATGCGTCACTCAAGTCAAATAAAAGAAAACTTCAATTGCGAGTATAACTTTTTTATTTTTTTATTTTTATTTTTTTTTTTATTTTTTTCTCTAAAAAAAACTGCGAATGATTTAAATGAGTTTCTTTTTTGGGTGAGTGGTTGGCCTTACTATAAAAACGTCAGAACTTGCTTCGAATATACAAATACACTATTGGTAATAGAAGAGAGGAGAAAATTACAGTTATTCAAAGAACTATTTAAGTATATATAGATACGTTTCTTCATTATTTTTGCAGAATTTATGTTCGCAGTTTAGAAATTTATAATTAATAATTTATATATATATATATATATATATATATATATATATGGGATGAATTTCACAATTAAACACGTGAAATGAATGAATGCTGCAAATCCACAAGGAATTACAGTAGAAAACGATTCCAAGGCCTTTCGTGTATTCAGAGTTACACCTCGTCAGGGAATGACGTCATTCCCTGACGAGGTGTAGCTCTGAATACACGAAAGAGCTTGGAATCGTTTTTCTTTTTCCTTGTGGTTTTGCAGCATATATATATATTATACACTCTGTCTTCATCCCTACTCTTCTTCCTCTATGGGAGGGGAATGTTTTTGCGGCATTCGCCCTTAGCCTCTACTTCTTGCATAAAAAACTTAGCTAATTCATTTCCTCGTGAGTGAATCCTACAGATTGCTCCTGTCTATTTTCGTTTCTAAAACATTTTTTTTATTCCTTATTTCTCTTCAAACGTTTCCATTTATGATGATGTTTTTATTCCTAAAGTTAACTAATTTTTATACCCGTACTTCGTTCTTATATTTACAGGGTGTTCCATAAGTCCATTTACCCTCACGCTATTCTAGTATGAAAAGGTTCGGGGGGTAAAGAGATTTATAGGACACCTTGTACATTACTATTTTGTATATTTATTCTAGGCTGGTTAAGCTATAGAAAGAACATTTTCCTTTTCGGAATACCCATGACGGGTGATTGCACTTACAGTCAAATTGTTTCTCCTTAGGCATCGTCGAATTCTTGATGGGGGAATGACCGGACTTCTTCGATGGCGTTCCTTCGGGTGACGAACTTGCCTTCTCCTTTTCAGGTCTGCTGGAAGGCAATTGCGAAGTGTTTATTTTCACGGCCTTGGTTCGAACCTCCTTCTGTTGTGGCGGTTGATCCTTTGCCTCCTTGCTCAGATGCGGACGAAGCTCCTGCGCTTCATTAATTTTGGAGGGAACTTCACTGGCAGTGTTGTTTACAGCATCAGGAGGTAAAGTGGTTTTATGAGAAGTTTGAGTATAGGACGTGAACTGGCATGGATCTTCACCATTGTATTTCTTCTCTCCTTTCCCTCTTAATGAAGAACTCTTCTTGCCTGCGAAGGAAAAAAACAAAGATTTAAATCATTTCTAGTATGTCCTATTCTCGATGTTGGCCTGCGCCTTAGACTCATAATTCCCTAACTGATAGTAGGGGATTCAATACTACGAAGTCTCTAAACTAAGAGATATTTTATAACACAGATACCTGAAACCTTGTATTTACTTTCATTTTTTTGTATAAATAGTGATGCTCCTTAGTCTATATACTGTTCAAACAGTATGTGTGTGTATATATATATATATAACTGCAATGACCACGCAGTATATTAATGTATAGAAACGACGTAAGTATAGAGGAGTGTTCTGCACACGAGGAAGAGAATAACGAACAAATGAAAAATGAGGTGACCGCCCGGGAATCGAACCCAGGATCTTCCGATTGCCGGCAATCGGAAGATCCTGGGTTCGATTCCCGGGCGGTCACCTCATTTTTCATTTGTTCGTTATTTCTCTTCCTCGTGTGCAGAACACTCCTCTATACTTACGACATATATATATATATATATATATATATATATATATATATATATATATATATGAGGTCCAGAGAGGCCCGGGCCACTTCCAGCTTTTGAGGCCCATAGCTAAACCCCTAGCTAAACTTTCACTGCAAAACATTATATTCAAACCTGAAAGTTTCTAAATTTGAGGGCCCCCTTAAGCTTGAGGCCCAGGCCAAATGGCCCTCCTAGCTCCCTCCCTCTGATAGGCCCGGTATATATATATATATATATATATATAAGTGTGTGTGTGTGTTTTCCATTTATTTCAAGAGAAAAAATGGGGATGCTTTTAAGGAATAAATATAATTAATTATAGAAGAGAAATTAAATTCCATTTCAATTCAGCATTTACCAGGCGAATGAATCCTTCAGTAATGAGGCTAATTTCTTAATGATGCAGGGGAAGAAGAACCAGAATAAGACACCAGAACTGTAAGGGATTGTGGATTCTCTGAACTTACGAAAAATGAGCGTTTCAAGGACTTTCATAATGAACATTTTCAATTAAAGAAGAGCCAAAATTTTTTACGATTGAAGAAATCAGCGAGAAAAATCCATTTTTTTTATCCAAACAACAAAATTTATATATTTTAGAATATGAAATGTGTGTGTGTGTGTGTGTGTGTGTGTGTGTGTGTGTAAGAGAGAGAGAGAGAGAGAGAGAGAAAAAACAAAGAAGCCCCCATTTTATTAAATGAGGTATACGTTATTTTTATTTTATTGAGAACATATCTTTAAAAGACTCATTAAATTATAAACAAACCTCCTTTTACACCGAATGAAATATGAAAACTTTTCATGCACAATTTCCCTTTTCAAGATCTGTTGAATTCGTATTTTGCCACAGAGAATTTTAAGTTTAAAATAAACTACAAAAAAAATATGAGCTACAGACGAAATTATCGCAGTTAAAACTAAAAGTCACTGTAAACCCCCGACAAGAGTTTACTAAGATGTACAATGGAGTCTTCTTTGACGTGAATGAACGATTCAGTAATAGGATTTAATTCTCTTTTTTGATCCGCGTGGAAGAGTCTTTGATCTTTTCTAAGAGAATTAGGCCTCACAGACTCTCGTAACGAACCTTGTAAACTTCAAAATTAAACACTATAAATTTTATGTAATTCATCATGGCGAAAAAAAACAAAAATTTTCCTTATAGTGAACGTCATTGCAAAATTGGGAAAAGGAGATTTTTTCCACAATGGTTTGGTAGTTGACATTCATTTGTTGGCACTTGACATCACTTGTGCGATTTGACGAATTTACAAAGATCCTTGAAACGATGACGGTCAATAATGCTTCAGACATTGTGAAAACGATCACACACACACACACACACACACCTCGGTGGTGTAGTGGTTAGCGTCGCTGACTACGAATCCATCGGCCCCGGGTTCGAGACACGACGGCAGCCGGCGCGCAGCAAAACCCAGCTGTTCATCCTTCCACACAACAAAGAAAGTGGTTGGTAGATAAATGGGTACCCTAGGTGGCCTAGTGGTTAAGACGCTGGGCTGCTGATGGGGCGTGGTTCGGATTCCACGTTAAACTGTAGGTCTAAAGTGGAGTGAAAAGCTTGACCTTCGTCAGAATGAACAATTCGGACGGAAGCTAACCAAAGGTGTGTATATATATATATAAAATTCTCTGGACATCGATAAATCCATTACAAGATTTGAATGTGTTTCCTACATCTTTTCGAACTTGCCTTAGTTCCCCCTTTCCTTGCCTGAAAACGATCTTTCATTGCGGCCGCGCGCGCGCACACACACACACACACACCAAAAAAATTTAAGAAAAGAGTAGGCACCTCTAAACAACTGTCAACATATCCACATTATATGAGGCCCTCCTGGAAGAGGTGGCTAAGCTAGAAAAGTAAAAGACGCCAGAAAACGCAGTAAATTGTTTTACCAATTTTAAAGTGTCATGACTTTTGAACGTTCCTTCAAAAGTTCAAAAGTACTATCAAATTTAGTACAACTTTAACTGCGTTTTCTGGCGTTTTTACTTTTGTTGCTTAGCTACTTCTTCCTAGGAGGGCCTCATATCAAACGATCGAAAAGAAATCTTGTCATAATTAACATATTTATGGTGATAGAATAAAAAGTGTGAACTGTATATTTAATAATCAAATTTTGCAATACGTAGATAAAGGCTGCTTGTTTTAGACAATACATTTCAAAATAGGATCTTTGGAGATGGACTGGGCATGAGGGTATGTATGCCAATTGCTTTAAGAGGATGATCGGCTAGACATAATTGTTTATGAGTGGTCCAAGTCAAGGAATGTTGGTCTACGAGTCACTACAAACAACCAGTTTCTTACGGGATCCATTCCCTCCCCCCATTAGAAAATGGGTTGTGTGGTGGTTTCACGTACAAACAAGGTATCACTTACAATGAACGTTTAGCAATACTCTATATAAATATTCTTCCTAAGAGCTTAGTACGCTAACTAATGAGTTTTGTCTCGGCGTTGTTGACATTTCAGTTTTGAATATCTTTATTGGTTAAAATCATTATCAGACTGTATTTTATTTTCATTATAGAATGCCTTGATTTATTTACAATTTACTTCATCTTCGTTTTATCTACTTTAACTCTTCCACGGCTAGAGATCTCCTCAAATTATTATAGGTAAAATCGTATGGCGTTAACCAGAATAAAATAGCGACACCTTAGTATATGTGAAGGGTTAAATAAACAAAATTGTATTGATAGAAAGCCAAGCGAAGAGAAAGGCAATAAAGTAATAAAGTATTCCTTGTACGCACCGTTTAGTAAACAATATAATATAAAAAGAAATAACTCTTTTAAAGGTATTATGACCTTTTTCATAAATTAACTTTAATAAGAATTTGGTATTGCGAATGAAAGTGATAAAAACGCATTGCCACAATCAGATGTTATTAAGATATCGAAGAAATATTCTCTTCCACCGTAAACAAAAGTGGTATAAAACTTTCCTCAACTTTCAACGTTCAAATACCAGTTCATTCAGTTCCTCCCACGACCAAATTCATTCAAGGATTTTAGACCATTGTCATAAATGTTTAAACTTTCATAAACGTAATAAGGAATTATTAAGTTAATATATACATTATTTAAAATTTAAAAGTATTATTATTATTATTATTATCGCCATTAGTGGTATTAAGAGTAGTATTTAGGCCATTTAGGGGATAAGAATTATACTGAATTGGCAAGTCTTTTAACTTTGATCTTATTTTTAACAAATTAAAGGGATTTTTTTTACAGGATGTCCCACAAATCCCTTTATCCCTGAACTTTTTCGTACTAGAATAGGGTGAGGGTAAAGGGGTTAAATGTACTTATGGAACATCCTGTAGATAAGAGCACATCCATTACTGCTGAAAAACTTTGCATTTTATATCGAAACAGGTTAACTTCGAGACTACTAAAAAACACCCTGGAATGGAACTTGCATTAGTGATAATCTACACTGGTTTTCAAATAGGCTTTTAAAGTAATAAGAATGAATTCTTAAAGGTAAATCCAGTGTCAGGAAAATAAGTTTCTTTTGACGTTTGGGTTTCATAAACCAAATTTATGTTTCTCGCTTAAGATCTCTGGTAACAAGGAAAATTTAGAATTTTTTTTTGCGATCACAATCAACCTCATATTAATTTTCATTTTAAATCATAGAGGAGATTTAATGGGCTCCATGGGAGGTCCAACAGAGCGTTTAACAATAAAGTTAAAGCACTTAACAGTGGCACTAATGGTGACAAAGCAATTAAATTTACAAAAATGGTTGAGCTCTCTTACTTTTGCGAAATTTTAATGCCTTTGAATTCATATTTTCGTACAAGATTACGTCACACGTTCCTCACACTTTGATTAGTTTATTTCGTTCAATGAAAATGCAGATTTTGGATGCCCTAATCGTAATTCACAAATGGAACCATCGTATGTTCTGAATTTTACAGATACTAATAAAGAACCTCACACGCTCTCCTTCTGTTACAGTAATGGCGCAGTTTAATTTAACTTTATGGAGAAGAACTTATCTTTAAGGAAACGGATATCGTGTCTTTAAGCAGCGATTTTTGCTAAGCTGTTCATTGGAATTTTGTTTACATCCGTAGCGAATAATCTTTATGGATTTTTGCTATTATTTTCCCTCTGTTTTGTGTTATTTTTTTTCTTGGTCTTTATTTAAAGCGCATCCCACTCTATTTGGAAAAGATGAAATTAATGATACAGACTGATTTTGTATACGATTCTATTTATCATTAATAGTTTTTGTTATTTTTACTGGTAATTACTTTTATTCATTTATATTTTTTTTCATATTTTTACACTATTACTATTTAATGTTTTATTTTAATTAAGCCTTTGTCATATTTCTATTCTTAATTATAATAACAAACATTCCAAATCGTCCGTCATGGTCCTTGGACTTTAGTTTAAGCACTTAAACAACTGAGATTTTAAGGTAAAAAAATTTCCAGGAGCGAAAAGTCTTCTCTCCATATGGTTGATTGGTTGGTTAGTTGGTTGTGACTAATCACTCCGCTAGTGTTTTCGGAAGAAAAGCTAAAGGAAGAGGAGAGAATGTCACAAAAGGAGTGACTTTGCGATTCACACAGCATGAGGTCCCCTCCCCCCAAATGTTACAACGTCCGTGACGTCCATGACTATACCAAACCTCCGCGCACAAAAGAAACACTTAGAAGGTTTTCCAAGTGTTTACATGGATACCAAATGGGATAGACGATTGTAGGTATAGAACTTCACGCAAAAAGGATCCTAATCAGACAAAAAGGTAAAACTGACTTAAAGCTTTACACTTTGGTAAAAATCATTAAGATTTTTATTATTTTAACATTCGCATGATTCAATGATTGAGAACGACTGATTATTTTTATTTTATTTTTTGGCTTAACTTAAATAAAGTTTATTTATTTCAAATTTTCAGGAATTGAGAATGCAAAAAAAAAACCTTTCATGAAAACAAACTTAAACCTTCTCATTTTGGTGAAAGCAGATGTCCTTTCAGTTTTTATAAGGAATGATCAGATTACCGACAATACTGGAATCGGATTCTCCCCAAAAAGGGGAGGCTCAACATAAAGAAGGGTTCGTAGCCCCATCTAGAACAGCTTAAGGTAGCGCGGCACACTAATCCTCTCTACAACATAACGTAGGTATAAATTATTTTTATACTGTAGCATTTCATTATTGAAGACTTTTGTTTCGATCGAAAGAATGACAAAGCCGTAGAGTTTTCTTCAACGCTTCGATTCCATTCGGGTGATGCGTCCTTGTCAGGCGACAGCTTTCTAATCTCGCCACGCGAATTCTGTTGTTGTTTAACCTCCTTCGCTATATCTAAGGTCATATGACGGATAGGACCTACAGCTTTACGTGGGATCCGAACCACGGGTCGCTATATAATTTGGACGCGGAGGACGGTGCCCCATCTAACTACTGTAGCTAGTACTCCAGTATCGCTTAACTTCGGTGATTGACACAGGAATCGGTGTTACGACATCGAGCGCGTCGTAGCCCAAGGGATTATGTTTTTCGCTGTTATGGACACTTCTCGCTACTTCCACTATTTGATCTTCAAATGTTAAAATATATTCTGACACGAAGTCACCATTTACGTTTTTATTGTGTTTTGTTTGAAATGGCTTTCGATGCTTTATATCAAACAACTTCACAACTGTACAACATACAAAAATTAAGCCCAGTATATTTATGTATTTATTTACAAATATATACGTATAACTTTCATAGATAATTATAATTTAATTATTAAATACGGACGCTGTACACAGTTGTAAACTGCCTTCAGCAAGCGTACGCGCTTTACAGTGCCATTAAGTGCCAAATTACTAAAAAGAAATACAAACAAATGAATTAACATTTGTACTCTCTACTCTTAAATTATCGGAACATTATAATAATATAATATTTATTTTCACCAATAAAGAAATATTTGCTTAAGGAAATATCCATTTTAATAGAGTAAAATTTTGTAACCGCGAAAAGCTGAAAAACAAACGCGAAGCGAAAAAACAGAAACTTAATTTGATATCTTAAAACGAGGAACTTACAAACTTCATTTTGACAATATTGTTTCACAGCCAAATATATACTGTGTGTATATATATATATATGGTATCCCATAAGTTCCTTTACTGTCACCCTATTCTAGTAGCAAAAGGTTCAGGAGTAAAAGGATTTATGGGACATCCTATATATATATATAGGAAAATTATAATGATTAAGAAACAGTGTGTGCGTGTGTATATATATATATATTTAACCTTTGGTTAGCTTCCGCCCGAATTGTTCATTCTGACGAAGGTCAAGCTTTTCACTCCACCTTAGACCTACAGTTTAACGTGGAATCTGAACCACGCCCCATCAACAGCCCAGCGTCTTAACCACTAGGCCACCTAGGGTACCCATTTATTTACCAACCACTTTCTTTATTGTGTGGAAGAATGAACAGCTGGGTTTTGCTGAGCGCCGGTTACCGTCGTGTCTCGAACCCGGGGCCGATGGATTCGTAGTCAGCGACGCTAACCACTACACCACCGCGGCTCATTATATATATATATATATATATATATATATATATATTTATTTATATATAATATACACACTGTTTCTTAGTAATTTTTTAGTAATTTTCCTAGAATAAAGAATCTTCATTATAAATATATAAAATATTAAGGTATTTGAGAAAAAATAATTTAGTTTTTTATATATATATATATATATATATATATATATATATATATATATATATATATATATATATATATATATGATACACACGGACCGTGCATATACATAAGAGTTAAGTCTGTGTATAATTACAGGGTTTTGTACAGTACAGATGATTTTGAGGGCGTATAAATGTTTTATCTACGTATTAATAATTAAAAAGGAAAATTATTATATTCAGTGACAATCTTCGCCACAGCCTTGATCAAATTTGCTTCATTCGACCGTTAAACTTCGTAAGTAAGGCGGGTTCTCTTCTTTTAAGAATAAATGGATGGATAAATATTCAAGTTTATAAATATTTATTTGGGGAGGTTCCCCAAACATCCGCTGCGTGGCTATTGGAGAAACAATCTCAGCGTATTAAGTTTATTTACATATACATAAAATAATAATAAGTTTTATTTATGCCATATATATTATATATATATATACTTTAATTAATGAATATTGCTGAGCGCTCTGCCGTTCGCTACAAAAGCTTTGGGTTTGAGATAAGCAAGAGTATAATATACACCTCAACATCGCAGTGATTCATTTCAGTCAATACGAACGTTTACAAATAAACCCTTTATATGGAAATGCAAACTTGTTCTGTGTGTGTGTGTGTGTGTGTAAACAGTTGCTTCGGGGGAATCCGTTTTAAGAAAACTTTATTGTGATTGGTCATCTGAAACTTTAGGTTTAAAAAAAAAAAAAGAAGATATGGCTGGGATCGTTGCAGAAATGGTTGGCAAGAGCCAAAACATCTGCATCGGTGACATGTTAAACCAAAAATAGAATTTGTACAACAAATGGGATACGGTCTTCGTTTAACTAGTGTCTCCCTCCGCTTCTGACTTATGTTAATATTGTGTTGTAATGGGCACCTTTATAAGGTGTTAAGATTCGCTGGTCAGTAGAATGCTTCCGTGTTTTTACGGCGGCATCAAATAATCGGTAAATACTGATATTTCGTACCATTTTGATATATTGTAACGAGTATAGGTGAAAATGAAACGACTGACGATCGGTATACGTAAGTGGGAAGGTCTCATTCGTAAGCAAAAAAGCGTTTCAAAGTTCTAAGTTTTATAGTACAAATGAAAGGGATGACCCAATTCCTCGCGGTAAGGCTACACGAATTATGTATAAGAAAATTTCTGGGGAAAACCAAACCACACTTCAGACTCATTCTTAAAGATATTCGCGATAAAGCTACATATTAACTTTACGAAACAACACTTAGAATATTCATTACTGCCTAATAACTTAAACACGTTTTGTAACTTCACAAAGAAATGATGTAAAACATGAAAAACTCAATTAAATTCATTTTAAACAATTTTAACGTTCAAACTCGGTAAATTGACTTCGAATTTTAATTTCAACAAAGACTCATAAAACATGGGGAAACTAGGTACAGACTCTCTCTCTCTCTCTCTCTCTCTCTCTCTCTCTCTCTCTCTCTCACACACCTATATATATATAGGCAGGACCAAGCATCACACCAAAAGGATTTACTACTGTAGAACTCCATGCGAAACTGTCATCAATCTTCGGTCGCGCACCAACAAAACGTGTGGACGAAATAGTGAATTCTATTTATTTTCAAAGCTCTATTTTTAGTTTCTAAATAACGAGTGACTTTAGTCTTCAATATAGTGTATGTCGGGTAAATGTCTTCTCTTCCGTAAATTAATATATCATTTTAATTACTTAAGGTTAAGTTTAACAACGAGATCCGAACTGTCGAGTGGGTTTGGCGTTTTAAGAATATTTAGTTCTCGCTTGTTTCCTCGGAGCTAAACTATTCATTTCTAATTCTAAGTTCCTGAAAAGATTTTTTTCTTATTAAACTTTCTATCGATTAATACTCATTACGACTTTCTCGTAAAAAAGTTAGGCCTCGTACTTAATGAAAGATATTTTGTTTTACAAATATGTGAATTTTGGATGTAATGTGACATTAGTAACTAGTCTGTAGAAGGATTAACGTAAAAAGATTACTGAATTCCCTGAGTTAAAGATGTGAAGCTAAGCACTTCTCCGCATTTGCATGATACACCTACTTAGACGATTTATATTTAGTAACAGCTTCGGTCCCTTTCCACACACAGTGTGCCCCTTTTTGGAGAGAAATTAGTTTAGAGAAGGCCTAACGCGGGGTTTCTTAACCTTTTCTTCTTAGTGAGCACTTTAATACCTTTACTTTTCTCAAGGAGCACCAATGATATTCAACCGAAAAGCAAACCAAAATAATACCTTTATAAAGTAAAAATTAACTTTAATTTTAAACTACTAATAATGGTTTCTTTTATGATGCTTAATTTATGTTATCACCAAATCTTTATGGAATGTTACCTTCTTAATGAGATCCTTAACTTTGAATAGTATTCACTGTAGTGCTCGCGAGCAAAGTTTTAGGTGATGGTGGAGAGCACTTTACACAACTTAAAGAGCACTTTGGTGCTCGCGAGCACCAGGTTAAGAATCCCTGGCCTAACGTATCGTAGTTCCAGATTTGACAAATTTTATAACTAGAAGGAATTCGCGTAGAAAGTCGTAATGAGTGTCAATCGATAGGAATAAGGAAAGACATACTTTCAGGGGCTTACTATAAGAAATGAAAAATTCAACTAGGAAACAGCGAAAACTAAGATTTTTGAAGACGTTCACACCGCTCTGTATGCAGTAGGGCATCGTTGGTACAATGTTAATTAACCCTTAAACCCTACCCGGGGCACTAGTGTACCCGGTACCCCGGGTATTACTAGCGTAACTTTTACAATGGGTAAGGATTAAGGGTTAAGTAAAATGATATATTTATTAACACAAGATAAGATCTTTAGATAACATTCTTTTGAAAACCAAATTCACTTCTTAATTAAGAAATTTAAAATCGAGCTTTAAAAATACATAAAATTGACTTGTTTTGGGGGTTGTTTAAGGTTGTTTAGAGTTGTTGTTTAAGAACGTGTGTCCTCTATATATATATATATATATATATATATATATATATATATATATATATATATTCTTTGTTTTGTTATATCCTTACAGTTTACCAAACTCGTTAGTTAATTAATTTATACTACAAAACCGTAACTAATTACAATATCAAGCGCGGATCCAGGATTTTGTGGAAAGGGCGGGGGGCCTAGTTTGCTTAACGGCACATGATATCCTTGTAAGAGGTTTCTGTATACGCCATTTCTTGAATATTGATAAACAGTAAACATTAAAATGTTATAGAAGTTTATATCCAATAAATCATAACATCAACCTATTAATAAAGGTTGTAAAGGTGCACAAATGACAGGTACCTCAATGGCAGAAAATGTCACAATTATTCAAATTAGCTACGGTAAATCCTCTAGCTTTAACCTGAATCACAGTTTGTATTCTAATAATTAATAATTTTTAATAGTATTGTATAATATTATGTTGGGCTAACAATATTTACATGACACCGGAAAAAATGGTGGGGGGCGCCCCGACGCCGCTCCCCCTGTATCCACGTCTGAATATATAGGAAGTGCTTTTATGTATCTTATAATTAATATGAGGGTGCAGTAAAACCTGGAAATTAAGGGACAAACTACACAGCAAAAATAAATAAATATGTTCTATTAAAATATTGGGTAAAATTTAAAATTCACGACAATGAAATTTGGAGATTGGCTATTCCAGATGTCACGTGACATTTGCAAAGCCACGTCGGCTTTAATTAAAGGAGAGGGTGGGTGGGTGTTGAACTTAAAAATTTCATTATTGTGAATCTGATATGCCAAATAATGTTGTAATAATGTCAATTGTAAAATTTACTTTTATCAACAAACAGTGAATTATTATTATTATTATTTAGCAATAAAGCTGTATTTTCAGTAATAACTAACCACCCAAAATAAGTTTATGATTATCACAACAGAATGTAAATTGGAAAACTAATAATAGCCTTGTTAAAAATCAAAAACAAACCGTTGAAACTCAAGAATTTTAAGTACAAAACGGATAGATGGGTACCATACTTCAGGGTGTCTCGGAAGTCGCGCACCACATTTATAGGTGCGGGTGACCTATGACTATGGTGCGCGACTTCTGAGACACCTTGTACACTATAATTTTCAGGTATTCTTTTACTCTGTTACCAAATGAATTCCTCTTTACTATTTTTGCTCTGTAATTTCGGTTAAATTATAAAAAAAAATCACGATATATTTTACATTCATAATATATTACTACACTAATATATAAACTTGATTTAAATCTGATATTAACTTGATTTTTAGGGGTAACGAGTCTATTTTATTTGATTATTATTAATTACATATAAACATTGTGCCATAACTTATTCAATTTTATACTGTTTATACACATAATTTTAGGGCTTACTGCAATTCATTGTCCATATACAAATAATGATTTGCATATTTTACTGAAATATGTCCCATAAATATTAGTAAACACTTTAAACAGTTCCAAATAAATCAGAATATTTTATACAAAGCACCGACCGCCTTTTTTTATTTACATTTTCTTTGAAACCTTCATAATTTTAAGATAAACTCATTTGTTATTTTATCTCTCTCTCTCTCTCTCTCTCGTTCTGTGTTGTGTGTGTGTGTGTTAAAATTCGTCCTCTAAATCTAAAATGGTTAAGAAAATATAAAGTTTATTTTCATTTCTACGACCGTAAATTAGTGGAGGTGAAAACCAATAAAAAAAAAAAAAATGGACCCCAGCATGTAATCACATTTATCACACAAGAGAAGGAAAGGTTTCTAGGCCATTTTTTTCGCCTTTTATTATTATTATTATTATTATTATTATTATAAATAAATTCGAAATAATAGAGTTAAATTCATGAATGAATAAATAAGAAGAGGCTGGAATGTTTATATTATGGCTCTCGAATAAGCTTATAGTATAAATGCTCATGTTTTTAAATTCTAAACAAGTATTCGCGAACACCAAATAAAGTTATCGAATTTATCACAAGTTCTTCACTAATTTGGGAAGGAAATTCACTTCGTTTCACTCATTTTCGCTCTTGTCTTAACAACACTAAACAGAAACCACGAAAGGATGCCAGAACTTTCTTATCGTGAAAGACGTGTTTTCTAAATAATGAATCTAAAATATGCGTAAATACTAAACGGATTAAAAAATAAGGGTGATAAATAAACTAAACAAGCGGACTTCTTTTAATCCTCAGCGCAGCTTTGAGATGAAGCTCTTTTCTCTTCATCCAAAATTGGAAAAGACTGCAGCGATAAAAACTCGCCTTTGTTACTCTCCAGGATTAAAATTTCGCCTTTTTGAAAGAGAAACATCAAATTATTTATTTTCAGATAGCGAGGAATGGATGTTAGAAATTCCCTCTCCATATCTGATAGCGAGAAACTAGGAACGAGATGATAACAGTACGAACAATATTCCAAAGTTGTTTTTTTTTCAAAACTACGAGAGAGGTCTGGACATGACGTCATTTCCCAATTTATTCCTATAGTTTAAAACATTCACCATTTTCTCTCGCTGATAAAATTTATTAAACGTATTAAAATATTTATTTAAAAATAAAAATTTATAAATATTTATTAACGCAATTAAATACAAAACTGGTTTTATCCTTTGGGAGCGGCAGTGATTGGGTCTATAATTCGACAAACATCGAAGAACTTCAAAGGAAAAACGTAACTAATGAAGTAAATATTATTCAAGAGTCACCACCTAAATTATATATTTGTTTAACGTCTTTTGACGTATTTCTACGCAAACGTTAACCTTTAAGCTCGCATATTTCAATCTATTTTTGTAATTTCTCGATTTTGCCATTTATATTATTTATGAATAAGGGTTCCATTTAGTAAAAAATAGCTACTGATTGATATGGATCAGTTTATTTGCTCGAAATAGTGTTCATAATATGCGATATTTACAGGAATTTCTTTGAAATCCAAGATATATATTCAAAACAAATATTATGTATATTTATTTCTTATTTAAGAAAATTCCTCTCTCTTCACGGAGTCATTGACTTCAGTGATCTTAAGTTGTCTCAGAAATAGTTTACGTTCAGAATATTTTAATTTTCTTTATGGCAAAAGGAATTCACTTCGGGAATTACCTATAAATTCAAAACAGAAAAATAAACGACTGTAGATCAAGTTTAGTTTTTTAAGAAATACGGTTTCCAAATGCATATATTATATATATATATATATATAACCTTTGGTTAGCTTCCGCCCGAATTGTTCATTCTGACGAAGGTCAAGCTTTTCACTCACCTTAGACCTACAGTTTAACGTAGGCCACCTAGGGTACCCATTTATCTACCAACCACTTTCTTTATTGTGTGGAAGGATGAACAGCTGGGTTTTGCTGCGCGCCGGCTGCCGTCAGGGGGTCTCGAACGCGGGGCCGATGGATTCGTAGTCAGCGACGCTAACCACTGCACCACCGAGGCGCATCCATATATATATATATATATATATATATATCTTTTATTTCCTTTCGCCACTATGAAGTCAATAAGTCTGGTATACAATCTAAATTAAGAGGCAAAGTTGAAATGGATCTATTATTTTCTCAGAGAACGTCTGCAGGTCGTAAAAATCCAAGGGCCATCATCAGACTCGGAAGTACCCAACTCAGTACCACAAGGCCCCACACCTATTCATTATCATGTTAACAGACATAGACAGTAAAGTAACCAACAACAGTATTGTAATATCCTTTGCAGACGAAACATAAATCAACAGAAAAATCAGTAAGGCAGAAGAGGCGGAGGCCCTACAGAGGGACACAAACAGAATATACCAATGGTCAGAAGACAACAACATGTAATTTAAGACGAAGAAATTTTAGCTCTCGAGATATGGAAGAAATGAGGGGCTAAAACAGGCAGCATATTATACTCCAGATAGACAGAAAATTCAGAAAAGCAAGAAAGCAACAGATTTGAGAAATTTGAGAAACGAATTTAAGAAACAAAATCAGATAGCGATAAACAAAGCAAAAAGAGTTGCAGGACAGGTACTGAGAACTTTTAAGAGAAGGGACAAGAAAGTAATGATTCCCTTGCTGAAAACACTGATCATACCAAAACTTCAATACTGCTCAGTCTTGACGCCCCATATAAAGAGGAAGAAATTAATAAACTAGAAGAAATTAGAAGAAATTTCACAGCTAAGATTGATGGCTGCAAAGAACTCAACTACTGGGAAAGACTCCGTAAATAAATCTGTATATTCACTGGAAAGAAGAAGAGAGCGATACACCATAATTTACACGTGGAAAATAATGAAAAAACTGATACCTAACCTCAAGTTGAACCCAAACAACAGTTGAAAATAGGAAAGGTAGAATATGTAGTGTTCCCAAACTGAATGCCAGACAATGCACACCCTCAACTCTAAAGGAAAATAGTTTGGTTGTTTGGGAGCCAAGACTATTCAACCAGCTTCCGAAGAAGATCAGGAACATTACTGGTGTCAACGCATAGTTCTTCAAAAGAAGACTAGACGCCTGATTCGGGTACCAGATGAGTCGGGTGTACCTGTCTATGTGCGCTAGAGATCGTAAGAGAACAACTCGCTCCTCCACCAAGTCAGGCCTAGAGATGGGGCCACCAGCTTGACCTTCGTGTGAAGAAAGACCAACGCACGGAACTGCTATAAGGTTTCGAGGTGTGTGTGTGTGTGTATATATATATATATATATATATATATATATATATATATATATATATATATGTGTGTGTGTGTGTGTGTGTGTGTGTGCATACTTTATTCATTCCATTAGGGATCAAAAGTTAGAGAAGTCTTGAAAGTTAAAGATTTAAAAAAGTCCACTCGAACCTCATAAACAAGTAAAAAAATAAAAGTTAAATGGAGAAAGAAAAATCAAAGAAGTTCGGAAATAGATTGAAAACCTGCAGACTTTTCTCACACTTTTCTACGTGTAAACACTCATTCAGAGAAAGTACATTTACTAGGAAAATGGAGCATTACTACTTCTGCATATCCTAACTAGTCCTTCTTGTATAAGCAGCTTCATTACTAATATTTACACAAGATATATATATGGTAACGAGAAATGGAGAAACAAAAAAGGAAGATTAAAATAAAAAGAAAAACTATCACCTGACAATTCCTAGTGTTTAGAAATCAGACCCGACTAGCGCTTCCTTACGAGAAAAAAAGAAACATCACATTCAACTCAACCAACCATCTTCAGTGTAGATCTACTTTATAATCATTGGCATTTTTTAGCTCCTAAGCAGTGGTGTAGTGCTAAATAAAGAAGTGAGGGAACGCATTTTGAAAGTGTTATTCAGATGCGGGGGAACAATGGCGAGCGCGGCGAGCCAATACAGCTGGGGGTCCGGGGGCACTGTAAACCCCCCGGGAAATCTTTTGAAATCTGACCAATTTCAGGGATATTTTGAGGTCATATGCACTGGATATTAGGATATATTCCAAGGTTGAAGATGCAGTATTTCCAGTGTCATTAGATATACGACATCCAGTACGATCAATAAAAATAGCTAACAACTGGAATGATTAACTAAAAAAAGTTAACAACTGGTACGCCGTGGTGACTGTTTCATCAGATCTTTATAGGCTAGCATTGCCTCAGTCGAAGCTAAAAGAAATGAAGCAGTTAATGATTCTTTCTCATATTTCTTCTAGGGGTGGGAATTAAAATTTCATGACGTTAGAGATTTGTAAGTTCGGATTTATTTGAAATAGTGAGGGAACGCCGTTCCGTCTACCAAAAAAAGTAAAGGAACGCCACAGCA
Organism: Bathynomus jamesi; assembly: GCA_023014485.1. Lineage (NCBI taxonomy): Eukaryota > Metazoa > Arthropoda > Malacostraca > Isopoda > Cirolanidae > Bathynomus > Bathynomus jamesi. The sequence continues at coordinate 992,516 of JAJOZX010000483.1, forward strand.
CTACACCACTGCTCCTAAGTGCTCTGAAAGCAGACCCGGCCGCAAACTCTTACTAGATTTACACACAAAAGGAATATCACTGTTTCTATGTCTTAAAATAATGACTAACTATATAATAGCGAGAGTATGTTATATGTATAGCGGAGTGGAGCGGTCAGGAAATTCCACTAATGCACAACTCTTGATAGTTTACCTATTCTGCTCTTATACTACTCAATAGCTGTTCTTGCTCTGATTCGAATCCCTTTCCCGTACGTGTCCCCTTTCTGATCCAGTTTCGTTCCGCTTTACTCGACTTCAAAACTTAAAATAAGATGAAAATCCAAATCTGAAGTACGCTGCAATTTAATTTTATTTATTTTATTTTTTAATCTCAACGTTGAGGTCTTCAGATTAAGCCAACTGGGTTGGATCATTAAATTAGTAGGTGAAAAGATTATCTCAGTACTTGGTAAACCACTGCATGACGTGAAAGGATTAAAGAATTATCTCTTGTCACGTCCACTTCAGTGTGCTTTCTCACGTAACACGAGGACGGAAAAAAATGTTTAAAGTGAGTCCGCACTAGAAAGATTTAAGGAGCCCAATCAAGCATAAAACCAACGCTAAGTTCTCTTCAAGAAAAAATTGAGTTATTTAACTGGTACTGAACAAAAATGTCTTGAGATCCCTGATCTTTTTGATACGCAAAACCCAAAGAACCGAAGAAAGAAGTTTTTAAGTTAAGAAAACGGCAATGAACCTAAATTTTAGGGAAGATTTAAATATTTTTATCTCATTTATTGATATATAATTTATACAAAATGAAAGAATCATTTGAGGAGTGCCACAAAAGCGATTATTCTCCATGCCGTTCCTTTGGTTCTTCCGCTCCACTTTTCGCTCCAAACAAAGGTGTGCCTCTCCACTCCCCGTTCCACTCGCGTACTCCGGTAATACCCTTCCTTTAAATTTATACTGCTGCTCGCAACTTTTGATTCCCGAAAGCCCCCATGAAACTTCCGGTCTTCACCAATGGCGTACCATTTGAAAACTACGCGTGCTCTGAATCCAGATTCCTGCCCGTGCTTCCTACACTACATTAACTGCAAACGAAGCATTGTGCTTCTCCCTTACTAAAAATACAACTAGCAATTCAAATTATTCACACTTTACTGTAAAGTAGAAACTAAGTTGAATCCTAAAAAAAAGGTGCCCTTTTGTAAATAAAAAAGTATTTTCGTTTTTACGTCGTATTTTTAGACAGGACTGCGTAGGTTCCGTCACAGTATTTCGTCACTTGATCCCTTATAAGAAGAAAAATTGTTCAAATTGAGATGGCGTTGAGCAGCCTCCCCCTCTCAAGCGAGACGAACCTTCGCGCCATTTCAGGCAGTTTGGAGGTTGTCAACAATTACGACTATTTGACTATTTGGCTAGTCAGTTTGAACCATTCTCTCTCTCTCTCTCTCTCTCTCTCTCTCTCTCTTTTATGTGAGTGTATATATATGCAAATGAAGTATAGAAGGGAAAGAGAGAAATTGAAATGTATATTTTATGATGTTCCATTTTGGGTTCATGAGTGAAAGTATTATTTGTTGCAAATCAAATTCGAAAATTAGATGTGACCACATTAGATGTTGTCTCTTAATTTATGAGTCTTGTGGTGATTATTCTAATAGTCACACACACACACACACACACATATATATATATATTATATATATATATATATGAGTGTGTGTGTCTGTGTTACATTATTTGTATTCAACTGCTTAATGAACACTAATTTTTTATCTCGTCTGCTTATGATTAAAGACCCCCGAACTGGGCGATGTTTATGCCCAAGTTTCAAAATATGGGCATGATCCATTCATGACTGGATTTGATTCCACAATGTTTTTGATTGAACGACCCCCAAATTCAAATTCACTCACAACCCTTATTGTTTTGTTATTTTATTTTTATTTTATCTTAAAACTTCGCAGCCATTTGAATTCAAATCAGAACTTGCTCGAATTTGGCGCAACGAACGACCATCTAAGGCGGAACTGTAGTACTCGTTAAGCAAACAAGGTGAAGAAGGAGAGCATGCGGGGGTGGGGGACGGGTACTGCCGCACAAAAACCTCTTCAGAGACAGTTATGAAGACATCACTTTGATAAATATCGAAGGGAACACTTTTTAACGAGAGTTCCTCAAAAATAATTTTAGCCTCAAACAGTTTCACGCGAAGATGGCGTGTATATATATATTAAACGGAAGGTGACACTATTACCTCAACTCGTATAATTTGTGTCACCCGAGAAGGGTTTTAGAAAAAAAAAAAAGGTAAATTATGAAAAGGTAATAAATGTCACCTTAAGAATATGTCTGCCCATGAAAACGAAGCAATATATTGCATATGTAAGAGTTCTTTTACGATTTGGGAATCCATAAAGCAATAAACACGAGCTTCGGAGGAAAGAAGTCGTTCGTTCGAAAAGAAGATAAATTTTCGAAGCTCGTCTGTTTTATATCGTTTATTTTGTAAGTGTAAAATGTAAGTTTTTATATATTTTAGATATATAATTATGTTCAAAAATAAATATGATATATTTTATATAAAATATTAAATATATAATAAAATTTTAAAACACCATACACGAGATAACTAAAAGAAGTGGAATTTGGAATTACGGGGAAAAATTGTAATTGGAATTACTTAAAAAGTTAGAATTGAATTTAGAAATCACAGGAAAAATTGGGAATTGGAATTTGAAATTACGAGAAAATTGGAACTGAATTAAAACAGGAAAAAGTTGAATTTCAATTTGGAATTACATGAAAAATGGAACTAGAATTTAGAATTACATAAAACAAAATGGAATTGGAATTTGGAATTTCAGAAAAAAAAAATCAGGATGAGGAACTAATTTTGAATTCTGTATTACTGTACCAAACGCTAAAACATTCTTTACTTTACCTAAACCTTACAGTATCATACAAATCTGAGCTGTAGACTTTCAAAATTTAGTTTTATGTATACACAGTAAGCAAATATTGATAACTTTAAATTTTTTTTTGTAGTTTAGTATCCGAAAGAGCCAAAAATGCGATGTTTAATGCAGTTATGAAGATAATTTCCATAAGGTCAAATTATAATCCATAAAATACTCTTTAATATTAATAAACAATGAGCAGGACTAGAAACTGGCACAGCGCTCAGGCCAGACGGACCCAGTATTATCGGGAGTCGAATCCTCAACTTCAGTATCTTCACTCCGCTTAAAAGGAAACGGTGTTACCATTGAGCCTCAGGCGCTGGAACTCTAATATTATGTAACTATATTTTAAGTAGGATACTAAATATATATATATATATATTTCCAAAATAAAAAATGTCCAGTCGATTCCAAAAGTCCTAGCTGTCGAGAAATTCCAGGTTTCTTACTAATAAATGTCGGTATAAGAAACATGAAATTTCAGCACGGAATTTTTTTATCCGACTGTATGCGTATAAGACTTATGCCTTCATGTACATTGTAAAAAGTAAATGTTTCCACGAAATTCTAAAAATGTCGAAAGGACACGAATGTACCGTCTTTTGCGAAGGATTAACTCAGGACAATACAATACATAAAATCCTTAGAACAGGAACTCTTTCTAGGACGTCCTTTTCCTATACAATACAAGACAAATTACAGTTACGAAATACAATTACAAATTGAGTTGGAAAAATATTTATGAAAATATTGCTTAAAATTTAATATAAAAGAACTGTTTGAAAAGGAAACTAATTAATTTAGTGGTGAAGCAATTCATCAATTAGTTTCTTCATTCAGTCAATCAATGAACCATTCCTCAATCGTCAACAATCACTCCTTTACTCAATCAATAATCCTATATTCATTCGTAAATAATAGAATAATGGATTAACTATTCGATATTCACTAATTTTTTAGTTATTCATTCATTCACTCATTCATAATTCATTGATTTATTTATAAATTTATCGAGTAATCCACAAATTTTCTTTAGTTATCTATTAAATTAGATAATAAAGGGATTAAATTATCTATTGTAAGTCATTTATTTATTCACGAATTGGTTGACTCATTCACCACATTTTCCATACACTGATTCATCCATTTCTTTTATTATTTGACGCATTCATTCATTTTAACTAAATGTTTACTTTAGTGAAACAACTTTTACAATTCATTGTGTATATTCTCTTATTCCATAAATTTTCTTTTATTCATTTTTTTATTGTTTTATTAATCACTCACTTATTTAATATATCATTCATTTATTTTATTATAATTATTTATTCATTTATTATTCAATATGATTCATTCATTTATCGTCTTATTCATCCATATATATATAAATATATCATCATCAGAATCAGAAGTACGCAGCTCAGTACCACAAGGTACAGTGCCGGACCCACTCCTGTTCATTATCATGCTAACAGACATAGACAGTGGAGTAAACAGCAACAGTATAGTAACATCATTTGCGGACGATACAAAGATCAGCAGAAAAATCAGCGATGCAAACGAAGTAGAGGCCTTGCAGAGAGAGACAAACAAAATATACAAATGGTCAGAAGACAACAATATGACATTTAACACCGAGAAATTTCAGCTCTTGAGATATGGTAGAAATGAGGAACTTAAAAAGACTGCATATTATGCTCCAGATAGGCAAGAAATTCAGAGAAATACGAAAGCGGTCGACTTGGGGGTAATAATGACCGATGATGCCAAATTCGAGACACAAAATCAGATAGCAATAAACAAAACAAAAAGAGTCGCGGGACAGGTACTAAGAACGTTCAAAAGGAGGGACAAGACAGTAATGATTCCCTTGCTGAGAACAGTGATCATACCAAAACTTGAATACTGCTCAGTTTTGACGTCCCCGTATAAAAAGGAAAAAATTAATAAACTAGAAGAAATGCAGAGACATTTCACAGCCAAGATTGATGGCTGCAAAGAACTCAACTACTGGGAAAGACTACGCAAACTAAATCTGTACTCCCTGGAAAGAAGAAGAGAGGGGTATACCATAATCTACATATGGAAAATTATCGAAAAACTGGTACCAAACCTCAAACAAAACCCAATTACCATCCAGACAACGCTGGAAAATAGGAAAGGCAGAATGTGTAGTGTTCCCAAATTAAAGGCCCAACAAGGGACCTCCTCAACTCTGAAGAAAAATAGCTTGGTTGTCAGGGAGGCCAAAAATTTTCAACCAGCTTCCAAAGGACCTCAAAAACATTACAGGGGTCAAAGTTGAAGTCTTCAAGAGAAGACTAGATGCCTGGCTCAGGACGGTACCAGATGAGCCGGGTGTACCTGGCTATGTACGATGGAGAGCGCAAGAGAGCAACTCGCTCTTCCACCAAGCCAGGACTAGAGACGGGGCCACCAGCTTGAGCCTTCGTGTGAAGAAAGACCGACGCACGTAACCCAAACAAGGTAACAAGGTTTTATATATATATATATATATATATATATATATATATATATATATATATATATATATATATATATATTATAGTTTCCTGCGTAAATAAATTAATTAATTGTTTTGATTGCAGTTATTCATATTCACTCTCAATTGTCTAGTAAATCATTCGTTTTAATAGATTACTAGTTTCACCTAATTAGTAAGAGGAACTAGAAGTGAAACTAACAATATTTACAAGGTCTTTAATAAATAAAATAAATATAAAAAAGTTATAAGCTTCACGAGGATAAATAAACTTTCATTTATAAGGATAAAAATAAAATTGATTCGTAATATAAAGAAGAAGTTGCTTTTATGTAAACAAGAATGTGTTTTAAACAGCAACAAACGTTTATACAGTGAAAATATCATCATTAATTTTATGATGATAATTTTATAAAACTAATTCTATATTATTCGAACTGATGAAAGGTTTATGGCGCGTTTGGAAATAAAATTTCAAAAGTTATCATTGTCCCTGATTATTTATATATACCAAAGCAATAAATTTTATTTATATTTATATATATAATAATAATATTATATATATATATATAATATATATATATATTATATATATATATAATGAAATAAAAAATATATATATATATATATATATAATGAAATAAAATATATAAAATTCAAGGCTATATTTGCTTGTTACAATCAAAAGTAATGTTACACGTGGATGTTTGTTAGAATGAAAGTTGCAGGAGAGAGAGAGAGAGAGAGAGAGAGAGAGAGAGAATTGTATAAAAGGGACTTGTATTAACGGACTATAATGTTTGTTCCCATCTTGCTTTTAATCTTTTTGACTTGCTTATCTTCTGAATAGTATTAATGGTCAATATTAAACACTCAAATAGAACGTTGCCAATGTACGAAGATAAATATGTCACATCTTATACGTTCGAACTCGGATTTATCTTATGCAAATTATGCACCAACGGTTAACGGGCCTCGAACCCGATGTAAACCTCAGTTTAGACCTATATCACCATTCTCCATCTTTCTCCGCTTAACAAATAAGTAAAAAAATTAAGAGAAAATAGTTGTCTTTACTCGGAAAACATTCCATCTATTTATATAAGGTTCATATTTATTTATACTTAATTTTGTCCGTTGACACGATCCGTTTGACCGTTAAGATAATTCGTTTGACCGTTAGCTTTTCAATAGTTTCGCATACTCTAAAACCATTATGTACGTTGAGTTGAATTCCAAGAACACAGTCCTGAAGAAAAAATTATTCAACTTTCTACAGAGTGCGCCATGAGTCCTTTCACCCCTTTACCCCTTACCCTATTCTAGAAGGAAAAGGTCCAGGAGTAAAGGAACTTATGGGATACCCTATATAGCGATGAATCTCAAAGGTAAAGTTAGTCATGTTTCACAACTTCAAATCGGGACATTTTTTTTTTATTCTTTTTAAGTACAATATTGATTGTCACATAATTATCGTACAAGAAACAGGAACATAATTTTCACACTTAAATTGAAATACAATAATAGCATACATAAAATAGAGGGTATTTGTATGTATAAAATAATGGTTTTGACATTTTTATTATAATGAACTTTAGTATTTTACCTTAAAGAAAACTTAAAACCTAATCATAGTAATGATGCTTGAGGTTGTTTAACCTCTTTCCTAACGACAAATGTCATACATAGAGGGGACCTACAGTTTTACGTGGGATCCCAGCCACGGTCGCTACATCATCTAAACGCGGAAGACAGTCTCCCATTCAACTACCTTCCAAACCCAATTATGTCGGTTAACCTCGCTGATCGATGGAAGCCGCGTTACGACACTGGCCACGACGGAAGCGGCGTTACGACACTAGCCACGCCATAACCCTAATTAAAAACCTTAGTTTCCGCAAACTGGTTATCAAAAAAGAGAAAAGTTATATTGAATTTCATAATTCCATAATTCCATAATTCTTTTCTATTAATTTATATAAACTAAATCGTGAATTTTATCCCAAAAATCTCTGTATGAACGAAATAAAAAATCAAGGATAATGAATAGATATTAGAGCACGTTAAACAAACTTCCGAAACGCACACAATGATGAATCCCGAAATGACTAGTTTAAAAAGAGTAATTGATTTAAATCATAGGTGTAGTACGTGAAAATTATTAGGTATGAATTTTATTGGCCCCGACGCGCGTGTTTAGCTTTCAGCTAATGTCCATATATGCCAAAAAAAAAAGAAAATCAACAAACCTGATCTAGATATAATTGGCAACCATAATTAGTTACGAACTTAGGATATTATGTAATACTTAAATATAAGGTAATAATTTGTTATTTATAAAGCTGCCGAGTCGAGAAAACTTAGAATTTAGCAAGATTTAAAAAAAAGTTTTCCAAAACGGTACTTGTGGGTTATCTGTCGCCACTTTTTAATATTTTTTTTTTTATTATTTTTATATATTAAGAGAAGAGGATTCTTTATACTGTACGGCATTGACGATTGGTTAGGTTAAGTCGTGCTAGTTTGGTTAAATACCGTTTTATTTAACCAAACTAGCACGACTTAACCTAACCAATCGTCAATGCCGTACAGTATAAAGAATCCTCTTCTCTTAATATATAAAAATAAATAAATAAAAAAAATATTAAAAAGTGGCGACAGATAACCCACAAGTACCAAAAAAACTTTCTTTTTATATATAAATTAAACTATAATGGCTTTAGATTACTTATTAAAATATAAATAATAATTGTATACAATAAATTAAATAAAATACATAATCATTTTTATGTATTCATAAATCATTATATGAATTCATTATAACTCATTTAGACGACGGGTAAATGTCATTATATTACGACAGTGGTTGACGCCTATTTTGTAACTGACCATCATAATTTTCACAGAGATAATAAGCTGAAGTTAATAACGATCTGTTGGTTACTGAAACTTATTAAGCGTTAATTGAGACTTAATTTGTAACCTAACTTCAGGACCTGATTAGTGAAGCAACTGTTATTTGGTTCAAAGAGGAAGCTGTGCCTTCATACCATTCATTTTGGGGTTAGAGACGATGCTCTCTCTCTCTCTCCTCTCTTCTCTCTCTCTCTCTCTCTCTCCTCTCTCTCTCTCTCTCTCTCTCTCTCTCTGAGAAATAAGTTGAAGAAATAAGGAGAAATAGAATTTTAAAAAATAGGTACGAAAGAACCAGGCTTACGGCAGTTGGATCTCTCTCTCTCTCTCTCTCTCTCTCTCTCTCTATTCTATATATATATATATTATATATATATATATATATCGTAAAGAACGACGCTTGTATAGGAGAACATTCCGCGCAAGATGAGGAGGGAGAACGAACAAATGAAAAATGAGGTAACCAACCGGGAATCGAACCCGGGATCTTCCGATTGCCGGTGAGGACCATGGTGTAGTGGTTATCACATCTGACCGGCAATCGGAAGATCCCGGTTCGATTCCCGGGTGGTTACCTCATTTTTTCATTTGCTCGTTCTCCCTCCTCATCTTGCGCGGAATGTTCTCCGATACAAGCGTCGTTCTTTACGTTAATTATACTGCGTGTTCTTTGCAGTTGAAATATATAATATATATATATATATATATATATATATATATAAAACAACTCAGAATGGTCCCCTGAGAAACTTATATGTTAAACACAGACCGTGCATGGAACAAGGAACTCTTCTGGGAAATTACATCCACTATAGTTCGAATAAGTAATGATAAATGACAAATACTATAGTTTTTTCTTTTTCGTGATGGAGAGCCCAACGTGGGTACCGGGTTACTCGCAAAGAGGTCCCAAAATATAGCTTCCCTCACCAGCTATCTACAAAGCAGATAGGATCCAGCTTTGGGACAGGACCCTAGATCCTGTCCCAAAGCTGGATCCTATCTGCTTTGCAGATAACTGGTGAGAGAAGCTATATTTTGGGGCCTCTTTGCTAGTAACCCGGTGCCCACGTTGGGCTTTCCATCACGAAAAAGAAAAACTATAGTATTTGTTATTTATCATTACTTATTCGAACTATTGTGGATGTAATTTCCCAGAAGAGTTCCTTGTTCCACGTACGGTCTGTGTTTAACATATATACAGGGTGTCCCGTAAGTCTGGACCCATAGGGAAAAATAATAAAATTACAAAATAGTCCAAAAATTTATTACATAATCTGTTCAAAGTGTCCGCCGTTGTGTCGCACACATAGTTGAAGACGCAATCTCCACTGCGACAGCACTTTCTGAATCACAGTCGCAGAAATTTCTTGACACGCCTCCACAATGCGTGCTTTAAGGTGGAAAATGTTCTGAAGTTTGACCTCGTACACTTTGGCTTTCAAGTGGCCCCACAAATAAAACTCCAGCGGAGTAAGATCATAATAAAAAAATAATAAAATAATAAATAAAAATAATAAAAAAAATATTATAAATAAATTTTAGGACTATTTTGTAATTTTATTATTTTTCCCTATGGGTCCAGACTTACGGGACACCCTGTATATATAATATATATATATATTATATATATATATATATATATATATATATATATATATAATTTGTTCCCATAGACCATTAAAGATGATATCTTGAACCTAAGCAACATTTGTTGCTACTTTTGAAATGAAATCTTGACAAGTAAAAACTTTCAAAAGAGGAAATTGAAATTACGATTAAGCAAAGATTAAACATTTAATATATATATATATATATATATATATATATATATATATATATATATATATAATATTATATATATATATATATATATAAATAATATATATATATATATATATATATATATATATATATATATATATATATATATATCTTAGGTCTTTCCCAAATCTATACAGACAAACGGAGTACAAGGGTTAAAAATTCGCTTGAAATGAAGTAATCTTTAATGGTTCGTTCTTGCCCAAATCCTTGCGAGAGATGTTCTCCATATTCGTGACGATCGCGAAGAGAGGAGGACGAAGAGCGTCAGGGCAAGCGTCGAAAATGAGCGAAGGATGAACTGTTGATCGTGGTTGATCGTGGATAGTAGCCTCTTCGTTACCTGCACGTAGCCTTAGGAGAGTAGAACGAGAGGCGGTGAGAGCAGGTGATGCGATCAATACACCACGCATGCAGCTTGCTGGAGAAGTTTCCCCTGAGTAGTTCTGCTTTTAAAAGGCTAAAAATAATCTCTCTCTCTCTCTCTCTCTCTTCTCTCTCTCTCTTGATTGCGCTGCGTGTCTTCTTTTATTTTTCCTCATTTTAATGGTCTCTACATCAAAGATTTCGTCCAAACTTTCTCCTGCAATTTCATAACGACTTATAAATGGTAACTTATACACAACTGCGCGCGAAGCAACAGCGTAAAGAGAGTAGTAGCGTGGCACTGTTATTTGGTTTCCTTTTAGAGGCAAAAGACGTTGAAAAGAAATTGAGATCACTTTTTCTTATCGTCTACGATGAAAAGTATCGCAAATAGTAGTACTTTACTATAACTGAAACTACTATTTTACTTCCACTGAATAATGATATTTACGCAAACGTACATAAACGTCTCGAACGTCCGGTCTGTTGCACGAGATAAATTCAGAAGCTCATTTTTAATTAGGATATTTCTATGTGAAATCAACGTCACAACATCGCCGTAACAAAGGTAGGAAGACTCACGGAGCAAAATTAGAAAAAGCGAGTGTTTGACTCCCTTCATCTCTTGGCTTTCGTGCCCAATTTTGCATTATGGGTTTCGTTCCAAAGGCAACATTGCCTTTCTTGAGTTTCGCAAGTTTTTTTTTTACCTCGAATCAAACTTTACTTGCAAATTTAAAAACATTTCTGATGATAAACGTTTTTGTTTTTTGGCTTCCGAGATTCACAGACCATTTTTAAGACTTCATTATTTACAATTATCTATTTAAGTTCATTATCTATCAACTATTTTCATCAAAATATGGTTAAAAAAAAAGTTATTTAGTCATAATTACATTAAAACATTATTATAAAACTGTCCCCTTTTAAGGTACAAGACAAATCGTTTCTTAAGATGGTCTAAGATAAATTTCTATACCAAATTTCACCATTGTGAAATAAGTCAATTTGATAAGATCTTTACCATTTAGAAAGAGATCGTACACTTAATATATTTATAATAATTCAATATTAAACTTATATAAATAATAAATAAATAAATTGATTCTTTGGTTCTTTTGCATTATCCTCCCAACACTAATTTTTTATATAATGTTGGTTTGGTTTTGGTTATGGTACTTTATTTTCCTTCCATTATAAAAAAAATTAGTGTTGGGATTAGGTTAGGTTAGGTTAAAAACAGCCGCCGCAGGCGTTAGCCGTAGTTAGCCGGCTTCAAGTTAGGTTAGGTTAGGTTAGGTTAAGAATATTTATTCATATAACTAATGCTTTCAGGCCCTTTCACGATTAAAAATTAAAAGTGTTTTGCTAACGTACTTTATTTTCCTTCCATTATATAAAAAATTAGTGTTGGGAGGATAATGCAAAAGTACCGATTCTTTTATTTTCAAATATTTATTTTAACTTGCATTAATTTAGCTTTAAAAGTAATTTAATTTTTTATTTAATTATAATATTTTGTCAATGACTGAGATCGAATTTCGGGAGATTCTCAGGTGTCTCACTGCTGGTCAAAATACATTTCGAGCGAGTATATACAGTATATGTATATGACACTAATATTTATTATAATTAAAGTTCAATTACTAGAATTCCGCAATTATTAATTGATAATAATATGTTTTTCTTTGGATAGTTTATTATTTTTGGTGATAATAATAAAACTTCAAATCAATTTTGCTTCTAGGCGAACTTTTTTCCGCAAGTGTACTACTAATTTCTGCACTGTAATTTATGTACAGTATACGTAAAATAATATCCGCGCGTTATTGATTTTAACTACAATGAGTGAAGTGTAAAACCTACTTTCAATGAATGCGTCTTTATAAATAGTGTTCAGGTTTTTCTGAAACTGAAGTTTCTAAAGTAAACTATAATGGCAGAAGGAGAAGAATCGACAACGACTCGCAATCAAAATGTCCTTGAAAGGTGCGTTTCATTCAACAACCAACTAAATCTTACAGCTAACGAGAACCTTGCAAGAATAAAGTGAGTTATCAGAAAATAATTTTGAACAATTTATTTTATTTGCGTGGCAACCTCTGTTTAGGTTACGAGTAGAACTATGCGTCGAAGGATGTTGTAGATCGTGTAAAATGCTTTGAGCGGATGCTGTTCATAATATGTCGCTATGTATTCGCGGTCACGTGAAGATATAGACCGATTCAGTAAGAGGCGGATAGCTTAAAATCTTAGTCTTTTAAATGGAGCACTTCGTAACATCACCACAAATTTTGTCACAAAATAAAAAAAACGACAAAGACGTCCATTAGTGGTAATAGACTGAATGCAGAAAAAAACCTCTTCGTACTCGTCAGTGAAATCCAATCTACGAACAATGCTTGTAGACTTCGCAAATGTCAAGTTTCATAAGGAAAACCTGAACATTATATGAGTAAGCTGGACTACAAAGTGGCTCAGAGAAAACCTCTGCTTACAGTCGCCAATATAAAGCGAAGTTTAACGGGGACCAAGGATACTGACACGCAGATCTATGAAAGTCTGTTCTATTCTCGGACGAGTCTCAGTGTATACTCTGTTCACAATGAATGCACGCACGAGTATGGGAAATAGTTTATAGTGTAATGTTATATGGACAGCAGGGTTGTCACTCAGTACTTATTTCAAGGGACGACAGTTTCGTATTCTTCAAATATGTCCCAGGTTTCTTGCGTATTCACGCTGTTCTTGGAACAAGGAACAAAAGCCCCAAGAACTCCATTAGCTAAATTCCTGTTCTCTTTCTGGAAGGGGTTCCAGTTGGGTTCAGGATTACGCTGGTTCCGTTAACTTTAACGGAATTATCAAGTCACACTCACTTACAAATTAAATTATTTTTTTGATGATAAAAATAAACAAAAATTTTTTGCGTCATTTCATGTTGTTACGAGATTTGCCTAATTTTTAATAATTCATTTTTTTGAATTGTTATTCTATACTTTTTATCGAAAAGGGAGAGAGGAATTTCTCAAAACCACCGTCAGTAGAATTCTGTAAAAACCCCAGATCATTTGGAAGAGTAACTCCACGATAGATGCTTAGTGTGAACGCCGTATTACAGTATATCTCATCGAGATATCATTTATTTCGTAACTCAAAAATATCCTGTAGAAATTAAACGCTTAAATAAATAATATCTAAAATAAAATTACTGATTTCCGTCATCGCTTCAAATTTGAACCATAAACAAAAGGGTTAACACGCGTTAAGTTTTTTAGGTGAACATGTCACAAAATATACATCCACTATTCAAGTTTTACACGGTCTCGAGATGCTTTTGGAGACAATTTTGAAAGTATTAAATTTTCTGAAAAAATGTTACTGTATATTATTATTATTTTTCAAGTGTCTTCTTTACGTAAGATCTATTTTTTACCCATTTACAGCACGCGGTATCTTTCAAACGCAAAGTGTCCAGGTATCTCGAAAACTCTGGATCTTGATTTCGGCTCTCTCTTTCTCCTTCTATTCGGGGGGTAGGGGGCATTTTAGGGGGCGTTTGCCCTTGACTCCTCCTAGGGGACAGAAACTAGAATACACCGCTTATTAAAAGATGAAATTGTACAGATAATGTTCGGACACACTGGAATTTCTAAAAAACTTGTCAAAACGTGGTATCAGAAAAAACTATTATAAACTGCGGCTTCTAGCTCTCTTTAGTTCATCTTAAAAGTATACTGGGAAATAAATGAGAGTAATGGCGATCACATTTATAATGAATATAAAGAGAATTCAAAACTGCCAATATTCACTTTGAATTATTCGCGTTAGAAATATTAAGGTAATGATGGAGTTGTTTAAACTCTTTCGTCGTATCTAAGGTCATGTGACGGAGGGGATCTACAGCTTTAATTGGAATCTGAACTTTGGGTCGCTACATAATTTGAACGCGGAAGACGGTCTCCCCTCCAGTTACTCCCCAGGCTCAAAGTCGTTTAACTTCGCTGATCGTCGGAAGCGGTGTTACCACGTAACACGTAGTCCTAAAAATAAGAATTAAAATTACTTTTGAAGAAGACGAGAAAGTTCATTATTACTCTCTGTAGTTTAAATTACTCTAGAAATTACTATACTCTATTCTATAATGGAAATATTTGTCTCCCTCCAACCATTGCCAAGCTGCAACAATCCCGCCGCTTCCGCAATGGCTGGCTACGCTAGTTTCAAAGATATTTTTAAAATTATTCAGGGTTACGTGGTGTCCATGTCGCAACACCGCTTCCCGTTAGATCAGCGATGTTACCAACGTGGGTCTGTTCAGTGTTGGTGAGTGACTCTCCTCTGCTTTCGGACGATGTAGCGATCCATGGATCGTATTCCACGTAAAGCTGTATAGGTCCCTTCTGTCAAATAACTTTTGTCGTTACGTGGAAGTTTAAACAATAAAAAACATTATTATTATTATTTAAATTAGTCAGCTTCCGTCAGCTTTCGTAACTCAGTGGGTAACACAGTAATTCGAGGTCCGGGGGGGTTCGACTCGCTATAGTGCTGGCAATAATAATAATTCGGGAGTTAGCACAATGGGTCGTATTCGTCTGGCCTAAGCACTGTGCCAGTTTCTGACCCTCCTGAGTGATTACTATCTAGGAGCCTTGTAGAGTTACTTACAAACTGTGTTGTGTTTATATGAGGCCCTCCTAGGAAGAAGTGGCTAAGCGACAAAAGCAGAAAACGCAGTTAAAGTTGTACCAACTTGAAAGTGACATAACTTTTTAACATATTGCGTCAAACTATTTCATTTCATAAGTTCAAAAGTTATGTCACTTTCAAATTTAGTACAACTTTGCGTTTTCTGGTGTTTTTAACTTTTGTCGCTTAGTCACTTCTTCCTAGGAAGGCCTCGTATGATGGATTATTGGTATCGTTTTATTTTTTGTTATTAATGAAAACTTAATTATATTGTAATGTCTTATGATTTTTATTTACAGCAAATTCAAATAAATTTTAAGAGAAATAATATTAAAAATAATTTCACACCTTAAAAATAAATAAATGTGGTAATAATTTTACATTTTTAATTATTTTTTTATTTGTAATAACCCAGGCCTGCCATTTTCCTTAGATTAAAAACATCACAATAGTTTGCCGCTGAATTCTTTTCCAAGGAATATGTCACGGGGATGAAACTGACTTAAATCTTTATAATCAAAATTTTCTAAAGGACCATGGTAAAGACGTCCTTCTTTTGTTTTAGTCGGATCTGAGACTCCTGATTTGGAACTCTGAAAATAAACTTGTCACTTAAAATGAACTCAAATGTGATAGCCTTGATAGGCAGCGAGTTTATAGAGTTGAAAGACTGGCTTGGTATTTGTCAAGGAAAGTTTTAATTCCGCTAAATGTTTACTGTACGTCTCTGCCCATTGTTCCAACGGAGCGCTTTGCAGAGCGAGGAATTTTGTCCCATGTCACAATTCCAGAACCCCTACTTCAAGAAACAAAAGGGGATCCTTCCCCGGACACTAGAATCCCTGATATAATAAACTACATTAAACACATTGATTACCAACTAGAAAACTCACTCACTCCCACATCAGTGGTAGTTTCGAAGTAAATTTTACTTAAATTTTTACAAAATTTGACAATACAGTGATACAAAAACTCACAGACTGCGGTCAGGACGTGTCCAACCACTTTCATGACACCAGTGAGAGAAACTATTCAATATTCAATGAGTGATTTTCTTATTGTTCTATATGTTAATTACATGTTGTGTGCTATCATTCCTGTTATCATGTTATCATGACCACTTTACTTACTGTGACGCAGAACTGTTATTTTTAATACCGATGTGTCTACAAATATGTATCTATAAATATCAACATTATTTTCAAGTAATACATTATTTCAATTTCGGTAAACAATGATAAATCACATATTATTATTATTATTATTATTTCTGTCATTATTAATAGTATTATTATTACTACACATTCAGGTTTTATAACACACAAACCGGCCAGATTTTAGACTAATATTTATATATGTTGTTTGTAATGTAAACTGATGTTTGTTTGCCGCATATGATAAATTATTTACATGCGCTGAAGTAATAGTTACCCAACAGCGCAGTTTCTAATAATAGTTTTGCTTATTACTTCACAGTTCCTACGTTATAGATGGATAAATAGATAGATAGATAGATAAGAAGGTAGCTATCTCTTTAGTGATAAAGATAAAAATTACAATAATTTAACGTAGAATATACAAATGCTATCTTATAAGCTTTAGGCTTTGCAGTGAAGATATATTTGTTCAAGTATTTTAAATACACATACTTTACTGTACATAGAAATAATTCTAAGCGTCATGGACTTAAGAAAGCAGATCATAATGGCAAAGGATAGAAGTCATGGCGATATCCTATTTTGGCGTCCCAAATTATTGAACCAACCAGTTTAAGTCAACTGTACGCCCTTGACGATTGGTTAGATTAAGTCGTGATATTTTCGTTTAAACTAACTAAAAAATATCAAGACTTAACCTAACCAATCATCAAGGGTACAGTTGACATAACCGGGCAGTCAATTAACCTAATTAACTTAAACAAGTAATTTGAAAATGTTGGAGTGCCATTTATTTTGGTTGGTTGAATAATTCGGGAAGCCAAAATAGGATATTGCCGAAATCATTCCTTTGTTTTTCACCAAAGAGTCTATTAATATAAAATGGCGCTGAATAACGGAGAACGTCAGTTCATATTCTCCCACTGAAAGCGCGTTGGAAGGTCTTTTATCTAATTATGGCGGTGACTGGATTATGCCAGTAGTGTCTTTCGCACGATAAAAACACTCTTAATTGGATGTTTTAGGTAATTATTATTAATTAGTGTTGGTAAGTATATTGATCGACGAGTGTAATTACTCCACGCTTTTATTTCTTATAGTTTGCAGTACCAAAAACACTATTTATATCTCCAAGACTTTAGTATAACTTTCCCTTTATGTTTTATGCAAATAAATTGGTTATTCGTCGGGTGTAAAAAAGTTTGACTTATTCAAATTTTAAACATATTTCTAAAGTAATCAAATGCTTAGATTTTTTCTAATTTTATTTCGTCTTCCTACAAATGAAACTTAGAAATGTATACTGTATTTAAATAACTAAAGAAACCTTCAAACATCACTACATCACTACATTTTGAAAGATTTCTCCAATGTAAATAAACTGGAGTGCATAATATTACCATATATGAAGACTTTTGCGTATGCGTACGCGTGTGTATGTGTATGTGTATGTGTGGTTAATTAAATCATTAAAATTACCGCATGAAACAAATCCTATATTTTCAGTAACAAAATAATAGCCAGTACTGTTTTTTTATTTTTATTTTCTTTAACAATATAAACACGAACGTATTTTTTCCCACGGTCTGAACTTCTTTTTCTATTTTGCAAATCTTTTCAAAGGAAAAGGTTTAATAAACGTGCATAAAAATTCATAGTTTCAAAAGAATCTCTTTTGTTCAACAGTCATCAAAACAGAGAATTGTGATGTTTAGTTTGGAAATATCATAATTTCTTTTTTTAAGGTCCAAAAAAAAAAACGAAAATACTCTCGCAAAATCATGACGTATAAAAGTATCCACGATTTATTGTTAATTTTAACGACTTGAAATTCTTTGGCTACGATTTTTACACGAATGTACGACATAGTTTTTCTTGTTTTCTGCGAGTTATAAATGGATAAGAGGACGATAAGATAATGTTTTTTTTAATTCTAACACTTTAGAACTTGATTAGGTTGCAATTAGACATTTGAAATCATGTATCAATTTCATTTTTAAATACGGATTTAACCGACTTACGAGCAGAGAATACTTAATTTTATCGCCTCGCTTCTCAGGATTAGGCGCAAAATATTCTAATTAGCCCAAATTAGCGTATAAATCTAAACTCAGAACTTCTCTCGTCTCTTACTGTGTCGCAAATGAAAATCGTCTATTTAATAAGCCTACATATAAAACTTCATATACTGTAGGCATAAATGTTTGTTGTTTCTGGACTACGCAGACGAAGGCTCAAGAAACCGAACACGTTCTTACAGGTTTAAATTTCAAGATATTTATCTCATTCTCCAAAAGTGGAAACTCTCTCTCTCTCTCTCTCTCTCTCTCGTTCTTACACGAGTTTTGTTACCCGACTTTCTACATAATTTAAATGTTTCTCTTATCCCTTATCTTTTAAAGCAATTTTTCCATGCACCGTTAATTCTTAGTTTGGCGGGAACTAATCTTGCTAATAGTTAGCACCTTCTTTCTACTTTTTCCTTAATTAATTCTTCCCAAATAGAGAAAATCATAAAGATCAAAGTTAAGATTTTTAAATTTTTAAATTTTTAATTTTTAAAACCGCGCTATTTAGTTGTATAAATTATGTATATTTAGAAGTGGGAAAAAGGTTGGAAATTACAACTGTCAGTTTGTTTAATAACATTTCAGTATTGCAACATGACACTTTAAAAAGGACTGATATTTTCATGACATTATGTCACATCAATCTGTCTTCGAAGCAGGGACATGTGCAGGATTTGCTTAACGGGAGGGTGGGCGAATTATCAGCTCTCCAAAATAATGATGAAATGCACAAAGCAAGGGCGATGCACAATGTTTAAATGTCTTTGATCATATCTATTGATCGATAAATTGAGATCTTTGTGGTCACGTTTTGATACTGATTGAACGCTAAATTTCCCATTCAATTTTTTATTATTATTATTATGCATTGTACTGGACCTGACTGAATGTTAAATTTCCATTTGATTATGTTGGAATACTCTTCATATTATGAATACTAGTACAGTTTCCGCCGCTTCGCTGACGGTTAGACAGGCTAAACTACAAAAAAGAACCCAGTCGTGAAAATTTTGAGCTTCACATTGTGTCAACATTTCTGAATCTGGTATCTCCCAAAACCTCCTCACCCCCATTCATACAACTTGGGGCTAACCCCCTCCCCCATTACCCCCACCCCCTCCCCCATTACCCCCACCCCCACCCTTCCCCCATTGCTAAACTACAGAAAAGAACACAGTCATGAAAATCTTGAGCTTCACATTGCCGCCCGTAATACAATTTCTGAATTTTTTTACAATTTCTGAATTTTTTTCTCAATTTTTTCTCACAATTCTGAAAGTGTGACGGACAGACGGACAGCTCTCTTATTATAGTATAGATTTGATCATTGTCATTACTCAGAGTATCTTTTCCAAATTTATAGTTTTGATACAGGTTTAGTAATATTCATTTTTAGAATCAGGAAATGCAATGGGATGTCCCACTGTCCC
The DNA here is from genome assembly GCA_023014485.1 of Bathynomus jamesi. Classification (NCBI taxonomy): domain Eukaryota; kingdom Metazoa; phylum Arthropoda; class Malacostraca; order Isopoda; family Cirolanidae; genus Bathynomus; species Bathynomus jamesi. The sequence goes on from JAJOZX010000483.1 coordinate 1,012,433, forward strand.
AGGCCCCATGGCTCCTCCCCTTATGTACGCTAGTGCTTCGAAGAGGATCTTTTAAGCAACAACTTAAAGCCTACATACAGTAGGTTCATTATAATATGTAAAGAATTGCTTACAAACGATCTTGAACTGAAATTTTCAAGCCAATGAGAGCTTAACATTTACTTTAAGCTCACGAGACACTAGATTTTGAGTTCAGCTTCAAATTTGGTCTCACTGGCTTTGGATGTGAAATTCAAAATTTTGCTGGCTGTGGTATATTTTGTAAATGGCCTGATTGGCTTTTCTTCGATTTCACAAAAGAGTGTGAAATTTTGTACGAGCGTGGTCTGACTAGATACAAATAGGCTTTCAACAACTTATTTATAATCAGACTGAAAACGCTTTGAAAGAAAAACTCGGATCATGTTCCAAAACTAGCCACATAACCCTGGTTTAACGGCATTCTTTCGACGTCACATTTAATCGAAAAGTTATATTGATTTAACTTAAGTTTATTAAGTTAGATTAGCCTCTAGGTTAGATTAGCATAAGTACGGGTTAGGCGTAATTAGCTGTTAGGTTGTTAGTTTTTAAGTGTGGATCCCATCCACCAAATGAGTATAGGTACCAAACCTCGCGCAGCCAAGCGCGCATCGATATTGAGCAAGGTAAAACTTTCTCCAATGATGCAGTAACTGAAATTAACGCGCAGAAATGGTGGCTCTCATTTCATATTTATTTTACAAACCTTTTTTGAAATTTCAAATACTTTGAATGTAAAAAATATGAATGATGACGTATAACTCAAAATAAATATTTGCTCTCAAATTTGGACATTGGAGAAATCGATAAATTCAGGAATAAATGAGACACTTCGAGCGAAGGAAATTTAATTGCATTACGGTGATTTCCTACGAAATCGAATCGCATTTATTCCCCCCATCAAGTGACGAACTTAAACTGGATACTCGCAGAAGTAGTTTGGCTATAACAGTTACGAGAGAGAGAGAGAGAGAGAGAGAGAGATTCTTTGCTTAGCCATCACTTAAACATTATGGTAGCTCGTAAAGTAAATGAATTACTGTATGGCAAGTAAAGAAGCGATTTAATTCTAAAAATCTTGAGAAAAAGAATTATGAAAATTAATTTTATAATTCTTATAATTTATAATTCCCATTAATTTTAATTAACTTAATTAATTAAGTTTCAGTGAGATTAAGGTTAATGACTACTGTTAATAAATCCATTTAAAGATCATTCTGACTACTTTCCCAAGGACATTCTTTGAACATAAGCTTCGTGTACGGCACAATCGAAGCTTAAAATCCTCTTTTCTGACCACCTCCTCGTTCAAAATCTAACTTCCCCCATCGACCCCGTTAAAAAATGCAAACCGAAATATATATATATATATATACTGTATATATAAAACCATGGTTAATCTTGGTTTAGCTTCTGCCCGAATTGTTCATTCTGACGAAGATCAAGCTTGTCACTCCACCTTAGACCTACAGTTTAACATGGAATCCGAACCACGCCCAGCGTCTTAACTACTCGGCTACCCACGGTACTCATTTATCTACCAACCAATTTTTATTGCGTGGAAGGATGAACAGGTGGGTTTGCTGCGCGCCGCCTGCTTTCACCAGGTCTCGATCTCGGGGCTGATGGATTCGTAGTCAGCGATGCTAACCACTACACAACCGAGGCGCATATATATATATATATATATATATATATATATAGTTCCTACCTACATCACTTATGGATTAGTAATAGCACCTCTAGTGTTTGAGAAGTCTTTTTCAAGGTCACACGAAATTATATGTACACAATCCGACTTCAAGTTTATTTAGATGGTTTGGCAAAATCATTCAATTATTCATGAATACAACACAAACAAACAATAATTATGATTCTCTATATTTTGAATTAAAAAAAAAATGTTATGTCGACAAATATGATTAATTAAATCAAATCAAAAGCATTGTTCGTTCTTTGAAAAACAAACTGTATATTCGTCATTACTCTTAGCGTGCATTTGAAATAATTCTATTTTATATATATATATTTTTAATTGGGGTTGTTTAACCTCCTTCGCAACATCTAAGGTCATATGACGGAGGGGACCTACAGCTTTACGTGGGATCCGAACCACGGGTCGCTACATAATCTGGGCGCGGAGGACGGTCTCCCATCCAACGACTACCCAGACCCAATGTCGCTTAACTTCGCTGATCTCCGAGAATCAGTGTTACGACATCGGCCACTACGTAGCTCATATATATATATATATGTATATATATAGAGAGAGAGAGAGATTACTCATACACTGTATATCTATATATGTATATACATAAAATAATAGAAACGCAACAGAGGCACAGTACATTACAAATGCCTTTAGCCACCCAAAAATAGTGTTTCTATAATACTTCGGGCGTGTTCTAAACGATATAGATGATTGGTTGACGCACGACTCAACTGACCAATAAGAAAACGCACACGCGCGCACGCACATACATTCACACACCCCCATATATATATACGAGTGTGTATATACACAAAACTTGCAAATTACTTTTCTTTATTCGGTGATAATTAATGGCAACATTTTCGAAGTGTTGCCCAAGCATAGATTTTACGTCATTATTCGCTCGATTTATTGATAATGTCTTCTATTATTCCGACTCATGTTCGTACATTCGCTGTTTATTATTTTCTTTTTCGTTTAGTTTTCTATAAATACTATTTTTCAGTAACTCTCTCTCTCTCTCTCTCTCTCTCTCTCTCTCTCTCTCTGATGCCATTGGGATTGTATTTACTCTTCCTGTGGTATTCATTCGGCTTGTGATTGATTAAGATTTTCCTCAAATGGAATGAGGAGTCCATTTTGGTAAAAATGCAATAAACAAATGATCTTTGGTAGATTTATTAATTTTTCATTCGTTCTTTAAGCTTAATACGAGTATTTGAATTTTTTTAGAATTAATTATTTTTGTAGGTGTAGAATTATTAACAAAAATTCTTTAAAAATTAATAATTATTTGGGTAGTTGCGGAATTGCTCTTGACAAAATTTTATCCGAGCCCATTTTTAATTTTACAAGAGTTTGTTTTAATATATATGCAAATTTTCTTATATATATATATATACAATATATATATACACACACATATATATATATATATATATATATATATATATATATATATATATACACATTTTAACTGCAAACAACACACAGTATAATTAATGTAAAGAACGACGCTTGTGTAGAAGAGCGTTCCCTCCTCATCTTGTGCGAAACGCTCTTCTACACAAGCGTCGTTCTTTACATATATATATATAAGTGTCGTACAGTATTATTTTAATTTCAAATTATAACAGAATAGAAAAGTGTTGAAAGCTTCAGTGGACTGATTTGGCAACAGTATGAAATTTATTTTATCTTCCGTCCACTGTTACTTACGTTTATTTTCGCTTTTAACAACAGTTGCTAAGAAATGAGCGGCGGTTTCACAATGTTGGTAGCCAAAATGGAAAAGAAGGTAATTCATTCTCTGCCTCTGCAAAGCTACCCAACGATATCTGTCAGCTTGGGAAACACGATTGGGCTTATAGGTCCCCACCCCCATTTTTTTTCTTTGATAGATAGAAGATAGATAGATGTCCTATATATCTGATTACGAACAATTAAAGTGCGAAGTGCTTTTATTTGATATCGCAATTTGAGTATAAACTTTACGCATAAACATGTAAATATCTGGAGGACTAAATCTGAAACCCCTTTTGAAGGATATATACTAGACATTATAGTTGTAGTGCGACTCCACTAACTGAACAGTAAAGAAAATGAAGTTTATTATATATATATATATATATATATATATATATATATATATATATATATATATATATATATATATATATACACACTTCTAGCTACGATGTAACCCAAGGAGGGAATCCTATCTGTATACTGCGGGAGTATTTCAGAGTAAATACGATATTTCAAAATATCAGAGCAGGACTTAACATAATGTTTTGTCTTTGCTATTCACTGTACGCACCTCGTATGGACGATGGTATAAAAGGTATAACAAAAGATAATTATAACAAAGTGAAAGGATAAATGATGTAATGAAGGCTGTAATATATCTTCAAGGAAGACTTACTGATTCAGCGGTAATGATTATACCACTTAATCAGGGGTATAGAACGAAGTTCATGTCACGAATACGAATACTCATATACATACAAAGACTGTCTTTGACCACTGTCAGAATAAATCTTTTACTTAACTATTTGTCATTCGAGCCAGTAAGCGAAATTATATCAACGGAGAAAGGAACCTGTCCTTAACCACAGTATTTATGCGGTATTAAAAAACAATTAAGGCAACATACTGATGTAAAATGTACACTTATCCTGAAACTAAGAAATTTTATGGGTCCTAAAAGTCAGAGTTTATTTTTACTCATGAATAAAACCTTTTACACCAACATAAGAGCCGCTGTTCTCGGGTTAACGTAATCCTCCTCATTTCAAAGCTATAAAATGAACCCGTTCGGGAAGAATTATTTCATTCTATTCTTAGAAATTTTTAGCATCAAACCAAACTCCTTTTTTTAAATCTTAAATTAACTCCAACTAACTCATTACAGAACTCGATATGATCCGATTTAAGTTACTGTTGCGGGGACTGTAAATATGTATTAAAGAACTATATGGTTTAGCACAAGCAGAACTTTAAAATTATTGCCGCAACTTGCCAACAACATTGAGATAAAGCACCTGTTATGCAGATGGGTTTATTTTTGTATTTACTCATAAGTACAACTAAAATACCACATTCATCTGCCCACATTCGAACCATTTCTCATTATATAAATATTTCCGTTTGAAGGAAGCAACCATATTAACACATACATATATTCTCTCTCTCTCTCTCTCTCTCTCTCTCACACACACACACACACATTTCTTGTTCCCAGTATCATAAACTAGCCTTGATTGAACACAGTGAATTTTCTCCCAAACCAAAATCAAATTTGAAACAGACACTGCCTAAAATTAAAACATTCCCCCTTTCATTATTCACAATTCGAAAGAAATCCTTAATCTTTTCAACAAAATATTTAACTATTTGTTTCCTTAATATTCATAGAGAGCAATTAAGCGGACAACCACACACACACACACACACATTCATCCAACTGTGAACGTAAAATATTTGCGGAAATGTAGTCTCAAAATACCTTCGCGACACTTGATTACACTGGTCAACACTCATTTTATTGCCAATCATATTAGAGTGATTTTGGGGTAACTTTGTGGTGCTGATTCCGAATATGACATCGGTTTTGCTAGATTGGCTCTAATTTATGAGATAATTGGTGCCCCATTGAAACACGTAAAAATGCAAAAAATTTAATGTTCAGGCGGAGCCTACTTACAAATCGCATTGAAATTGTCTCAAATCATACAAATGTAAACACATGAAATACATAATGGCATTTTATTCGGTCTCACCATCTAGAATGTTCCGGTAGTTTCCCATATGCACGCGTTATGGTTACGTTTCCTATTAATTGAGGGTATTCATTATCTCAAGAACTAGAGCCAAATCGGAAAAACTACTTTCATTTTGGAATTCAGCAACCCCAAAATACCCTAAATTCGTACGAATTTCCTTGGCAACGAAAAAAAAAAATTTTTTTTGTTGACCTGTGTTATTCTTCAACGTCCAATTACCACATTAAATTTCAAAGGTGCAGTAGCAAAACAAAGTCAGAACGCATTCGTTCGTAATTGAAAGGCCAATTGAGCGACACTTAAACTAAGTTACTTTATAGCAATTCATTTTGATGTTCGTCAGTCAAGGGAAGGAATTTGTTTTTAATATATATATGAGAAGAAACTAAATATAATTTATTTATTTAAATAATAGTTAATTAAAAGGAAAGCGTAGTGAAAAAGAGTTGAAGTCATTCCTAATTTAACCAATTAATAAAGGTGGAATTATGATGTGAAACAATACCTATTCAACGACGCTTCGAATCCCCACGAAATGCAAACCAGTGTGTGTTTTCTCGCAGTTCCGATCTCCCCATATAAAGTAAGAAAAGGTCTTTTTTTTAAAAGGGGTTTTCCCTCCGAAGATTTTTCAAAAGAACTGTTGACAGCTATTTAAAAGAATAAATCGTCCCGAAACTGTTTTGTGAAAACCATAAATTTGTAAATGTATCAAAACGGACACTGAAAATCTTATAACTTCTTAACACACAGTTTATACTTTAATAAAAGGAGACTTTAATATTATTGAAATGGGATGAGTGAACGTCTAATGGAACCGAAATAAGTGTGAAATCCTCGTTTTTCAAAAGCGTCCAGTAAACCTCGCAAAAAGGGTACTGAGGCGAATCTTTAGGGTCACAATCCGTCGGAGGAAGATGCGACCTTCCTCGTTGGCAGTCTGTAGTTAACTAAACCGAAGTCACAACTCTCTTCTCCCGGGTCACTAGTTGCTCTTTACCGATGCAACGGCATTTCAACATCAAAACTTTTTAGCATTATCTAAAGGTGCAATAAATCCTACCGTTACAAACTATCATTTCTCATTTTGAACGACTCGCCATCTTTTGTTCCAATCATAATGATGAATAAAACATCTAAGTCTTATATCACTTCTGAGCTCTTTTCTTTCAAAAACTGTCTAATGCCACATTAGCTTTATGGCTTCTATTAATAATAGGGGAAACATTGCGAATGAATTGCTTTTATTTAGTATTTTTGTGGCAATTATTGTAATCTCAAAATAAATTTGCCGAATGCAGACACGCAAAAAAAGTGGGTACCTTTTTCCTATTATCGCAAAAATTATATTTTAAACTAATTTAAAAGTTACGAAGGACGCATAAAAATATAAAAAATAATTATTGCTAAATTTTTATTTTCATTTATTTAAAAAAATACTCAATTGGTGAAGACAAGTTACGCACAAAATTATCTACAAAACCAAAATTTTGATAAGAAAAATATTTGCTGGGATTACGGCATCAAAAAGTTGTAATCAGTTTCGTAAAATAAAACAAATAAAGAAATATTCACTACGATTATGTTCAAATGTGGTCGTATGATAATGTTTGGATATAAAAGAATAATCACGCTTTTAAAGAAAGGTGTTTAATTTGCTTTAAAAGGTGGACATTGCGTGGGTGGCTTGTTTTCATAAAAGTTCTTTCACGGAATTCTGTTGATGTTCTCCTGAGGACTGATCGTAGGTTTGCTTCGAGAAACTGGACATATATATATATATATATATATATTTTTCATTTGTTTCGTTCTTTCTTTCTCGTCTTGCGCGGAATATCTCCTATACAAGCGTCGTTCTTTACGTTATTTATACTGCGTGTTCTTTGCAGTTGAATGTATGTATATATATATATATATATATATATATATATATATATATATATATATATATATATTGCATGTTTAATTAAAAAGATATACAGATGATATCCCGTGGTATTGAATTTTTTTTTTTTATAATTACTATGGTAAACCTACTATCTTTTCTAGCA